>CAXIVM010000277.1:0-10000 GCA_964035705.1 Porites rus | reverse complement strand
AGAAGCGGAGGAGTTCATTACGGATCCAAAGTACACGGATAAGGGAACTACGGGATAGCATCGCAATCACTGGGACAAGGAGGTGGCAAAGTGTCGGGCGGGGACCCCGAAGAGTTCGTCAGAGACATAGAGCCAGACCCAGAAGCGGGCACAGGGACCTCCACGGCGGACAAAGTCGAAGGTGCAGCAGCCTGCGAAGGTCCAGCAGCTTGAGAGGGTTCCCGACGTGGAGCAGACGACGCTGGTCCCACAGTGGTGGCGTCATCCAAGTCTTTCTGGTAGGTGGACAGCGAGTGGATCAAGGAGCCGACGACTTGCTTCTGGTGTTCAGGTGTCCAAACCCTGAAGAGCAGGATTCAATCCCTGAAATATCAATATCCGAAAGTCGCTGAACCAAGCTGTCGACCAAGAGGTCCAAATGGTGGGATTCCAAGGCTTCAACAGCTTGACGTTTGGTGCCCCGAGGGAGGGTGTCCAAAACTGCTCGTTGAGCGGAGAGGTTTGCATCATGAGAGTTGCAAAGTTCCCAGATCGGTTCAGAGGCCATAGCTGTAAGGACAAACTGCCAACCGCGAGTGAACCAAACCCGATAGTGAAGATCATAGGTATGGTAGGAGGTGTTCCCAGTAGTATCCCCTTGTCCGTTGAAAGTGCGCCACGAGAGGGTCATGATCTGGGATCGTGCGTTCGTGGACCCAACTGCGCAAGAACCAGTGTCGTGAGTCGCCAAGGTTGCGGCATTTCCATTCCTCAAATGTGCGCGGTGCTGGGGAGAGATCACCGTGAAGATCTGGTCGGAACCAATCCTCCCAATCCTGATTATTGGTTGGGCACTCGAGGAAGTGGAGGTCTTTACAGTGGTTGGAAGGTCTTGTGTGTCAAGGGTGCGTTGAGTGACGCCGTCGATGATTCTGTCCCATATGAGAGAGTTGAAGAGGATTGCCAGTAGCTTGTATGTCGGTCGTCAGGGTGGGAGCGTCGTATGTGAGGTTCTATTTGGTAGTGAGGCTTTGGACTGCATCGGGAAGGCGATCTTGTGGAACGGAGTTGAAAAAGCCGACGAGGTCATCGTTGACAGCGTGGAGGTCAATGTGGGTGGGAGTGTGTGTCAGCTAGTCGTGAAATTGATGGTTGTGGGAGTAATCGGAGGATCACCGTGTTGATGGCTGTGGAGGTGTTTCTGAGAAGGGTACCAAAGTGCGATTGGAAGTAAGAGATGATGGTCCGGCCTTTCCGCCATTGCTTTTTGGCTTTGATGTGCACTATGCCGCAAGGCATGGTGAATTTGGCACGGAAGCCCCATTTGTATGTTCTGCGGAAGTGGCCTGGAAAGGCTTGCTGGATCTGGATTTTGATGTCTTCCATGTCATGGGCGGGAAGGGATTGGAAGAGTTCAGGGGAGTGCCAAGTGGCGAGGCAGAAGATGCGTAGGTGTTGTAGTTCGTGATCTGCGTGATGAAGAACGACTTTGTCGCCAAGAAAATGCTGGGGTTTTGTGATGGCGCGTGCTGTAGAGCGCAGTTCATGATGTAGGTGGTGTAGGTGTTGGTACCATTGCCGTGTGAGAAATGGCGTGATGTTTTAGCAATTTTTCATGGCTTTGTGGAAAGCGTCGAAGTATTGGTGCTTGGTAGGGAAGAAAGTGCTGTTCATATTGGCGCCCAGAAAGTGGCGGAGGTGTGGAGGCAATCGAAGATCGTCCAGTGTGACTATGAAGTGGCCTTCACTGGGTGGGTGGTCTGAGTCAATGAGCAAAGTGCGAAGGTGCGTGCGTCCACACGGTAGTTGATCTTCGTGGGGTGGTTGTTGACATGTTTGTTCCTAGCGGCGGTGGTTGTGAAGTTGGCTGCGTAGGGTTTCCATGTGTGGCTTTTGGGTGTTATGCTGGAAGTCTGGATGCGCCAGGAACGGCAATGTGAGAGGTTGGTTGCTCTTTGGTGGTGTCAGGTTGCGGTATTTTGAAGCTTCGTTGAGGATGCGCACAGCCTTGCTACGACCTGGTTCTTCCAGACTGGTAGCCATTCTTCGGATGGCATAGACTTCTAGGTCCGAGTACCGACCTGATCGCAGCCTGCGTGCGGCATCATAAGATGCTCTGGTGGATTTGGTCTCTGAGCTTCTGGGACCTCCAGGTCAGTGTGTTTGCCGCTGCGCAGTTGCTTGGCTGCTTCGAAAGATGCCCGCGTGTGTTTGGTGAGATTGCGGAGGAGTGTGAGAGAGTGCAGTCGAGTGGAGGTGAAGAGATGTGGATGGCATGTTGCCGTCTGCGGAGCTTGCGGAAAAGTCGCTTGTGGGTGGCCATACGGGAGTAAAAGTGAGCACGGTGTTTGGCGAACTGCCAACCTTGAGCTTTGAGCTTGAGGTGGTGGGATATGAAAGGCCAGTTGAGTGGCGGCATCCAGTTGGAAATGAGGTAATGTTCTTGGATCCAGGCCTGGTCAGAAGTGTCATGTGAGGAAAGTTGAATGGGTGTGAAGTGGTGGATGTTGTTGTGAGAATGCCAGTAGCGAAGGGAGAGTTCCGCTGAAACGGGGATGTTGTTCTGCAATTGTTTGAGTTTTGCACGACGGTTGTGTTCCCTGTGCGGGATGCCGATGCCAGTAGAGCCGATGTAAAAGTGGCCATGTTGGTGGTAGCAGCGTTGGGGGGTGGTAGGGTTGAAGTAGAGTTTGACATACACGGCATTGGAGGAGAGAAAATTGTGGTAGTGATAAGTGTGAGGTTGGATGTGGAGGTGTTGAAGTCGTTGGCGCCATTGCTGGGAGCGTTGGGTGGATGAGGGGTAGCAAAAGAGAAGTGTGATGTGTATGAGGCCCACAGCAGAGAGGGCCTCAGCACGCTCGATGTATTGGCTGAAGTGGATGAGAGTGGAAAGTGCTTGGTGGAGACGGAAGAGTTGGTGGAGTGTGATTGTATGCGGCTGGCTTTGGCTGTTCAGGGCTAGTCAGCACGCGATGGCAGCCCCCACGCTCACAATGTGTTGGAGGCTCTTGATCGAGAGTTTGTTCACCCGAATCAAGTAGAGGCCGTAGCGGGTCGGCGACGAAAGAGTCTGAAGAGTCGTTGGTAAAAGTGAGCTCGCTGGCGGGTGAATTGCCAGCCATCTGCTTTGAGTTTGAGGCGCCTTTTGAGATGAACGGCCAGTTGAGTGTGGGTTGCATGTGGAAATAGAGAGATGTTCATGGATCCACGCCTAATCGTAGTCAGTGTGAGTGGTGAGGCGGATTGAAGAGTACTGAGTGACGGTGCCTGTGGAGTGCCAGTAACGTAGTGAAAGTTCAGCTGAGATTGGGGCGTCGTGGGACAATTGTTTGAGTTTGTCTCGTCGGCTGTGTTCCCGATAATGGACGCCCACTGCTGTGGAGCCCACGTAGAAGTGGCCATGCTGCTGGTAGCAACGTTGGGCGTCGTGTGAATTGAAGTGGAGCTTGAGGTAAACGGAATGGGGAGAGATAAATTTGGCAAGTATGTGGGTGGGTACCCAGCTGGTGGAAGCGCTGGCGCCACTGTTTGGACCGATGTGTATTGGAGGGGTGCGCGATGAGTGCTGTGAGATGGAGGAGGCCAAGGCTGTACATGGCTTCCGCTTGGTCAATGTAGGTAGCTGTGTGGATGAGGATTGCTAACGCTTGGTGAAGGGTGCAGATGTGTTGTAGGTTGGGTTGGGCCTCGGCTTGCTGTAAGTGCCAGTCAGCATGCCATGGCTGCCCCCACAGCGACAAGTGGCGGGGGGCTTTTGATAGGCACGCGCGTCACTTTGCTAAGCGGAATGCCATTTTTAATGGCTGCTTCCTTCCGTTGCTGTTCGGTGGTGCTGGAGGATTGGAGGACGGTCAAGATCTCCTTGGCGGAGTCCTGGATGACCTCATCGAACTGTTTGACCCAGTTGGCGATTTGCGGGATTGCCCACTTGGCGGGGATGTCATCCTTCAAAGTTGGCTGCAGGGCTTCTAGGTCAACTTGTCATTGTGTGGGCCCCGATGGTGGGCCTGTGGAGGGCGCCGAGGGTCGAGTGGGCAGAGTGCTGGGGCGGCGAGGTGTGGATTTATTGGGAGAAAGTTCGTGCCCCTAGAGTTTTGCGCGTCGCTGGATTTCTTTTCTTTGGTGAGGAGTTGGCGGGCGGCACTCCCTTCGGCGGGGTCTGGGGCATGCTTCCGGACGGCTTCGCAGACCACGTCCACCAATGGCTGCGTGAATGCTTTGGCTTCGGTTGTTTTGGGTGGTGGTGCGTGGCCTGCTGCGCCATGCAGAGCGTCGGCGGTACCATCCAAGTCCACACGCTGTTCCCGCAGCTGTTGGATCAGGTCAGGAACACTCACTCCGCAATGGATCGGCGCGAGACTGGTGTATTTGCTTCTTGCACAGTAATCCATGGAAGGCAAAAAGCCATGGAAAGACTTGAAAAACTGGCAAGCCGGCGATGTTTTGTTTTCGGTGGCGATTGTTGCGCCTGCGAAGGTGAAGCCTGAGAAGGTGAAGTTTGTGGGTGAATGGTAAGCTGCAGGTGTTTGATGTGTCCAGTCCGTGGAGTGTTGTTGGGAAAGGACATGTGGTGGCTGCAGTGGTGGTGGAGTGGAGGTTGCCGGTGAGATTGAAATATGGCTCGATGCATCACGGGATGGTAGGCTGAAGTCGGATGGTGTGCTGGCACCGAAACATGGGTTGGTGGCTGTGGGGGCATGTGGACTTGCCATGTCGATGGTGGGATATGTGTGGGAGACGGGCCCATCGTGTGGTAATGTGGCATGACCGATGGTGGTTGAACTTGGAACTTGGTGCATCAAAAAAGGGGGTGGGGTAGCGCGGGAGAGGCTGTGCTGTCGCTGGTGGAGGGTGGTTGGATGGCGCCGTAGGCCAGGTGTGATGTGGTTGTACAACTGCGCGCGGAGAATTGGCAGGTGGGTATGTCGGTAAATGAGTCCCATAGTGTGTGGTTGGTGGCTGTGTCGAGGATGGATAAACCATCATGGGTGATCCCGTGGTGGGATATTCGGGGTGTGGCTGTTGCGTTGGCAGACGTTGGTAAAGGTATGGGTAGGTGGAGTGGCGGTGTAGTAGCATAGGGAGCTGGTGAGGATTGTGCAGTGGACCATAGGCCGGTGAAGATGCCGTAGTGGGCCACGGGTAGTTCATGGCGACGAACTCCAGATCAGAGAAAGTGAGTAGTAGAGGACGGGTCAGCGGAGCACTGAATGCTCCAGAATTCGTTTCGAGGGAAAAAAATGAATACGTAGCAGCAAAGCGTACACCCTATGAATACCTAGCAGCATGGTATGTCATTCTCATATGATCAGCAATCTCGAGCAAGCAGCTGGATCAGTCATGGTCGTGCAGGAACGAGGATCAGTGAAGGATCACCCGTAAGGGCATGTGTGAGACGCGCCCCTCGCTGGGGATCACACCACAGACCACAGTGGGACTTTGTGGCGAGACACACTTATATAGATAAAGGCTCGCAAGAGCAGTATCAGTTGACGAAGTCCCACTTTACTGCAGGTAGACCTTTACACGCAGTTGGACCTTGACTTGAATCAACTGCAAGAAGCGCTGGTCAGTTCAACAGAAGGTTTTAACAATGGTGCACCAGCACTTTATGCAAAGGCAGGTACGTCAGAGTGGCCAACTCTGATATCACCAGATCAAATGGGCGTCTTCGTTGGTAGTGGTCCCAAAGATCTGCCGCTACCCCCTGCTGTTGTGCACATGCATGTCGAGGAATCGAATAAAAGGTTCCTTGGTGTGGTCAAATTCCTTAGAAGCGGGTGTTGACACACACATACACATGTGCGTACATACAAGAAGTAGTAAATCCATAGGCGGCCCTCGAAATAGTTCCACGTTCTGTTTCAATGTCGTCCACAGTTGTTTAGAGCCTCGCGTTACGTCAAGCATTGTCATCCAGTTCATGTCCGATTTCCGCACCGGTTTCCGTCCCCACACCACGTGCCTCACGGCTACATCACGAGGAACGGCTCCACAGACGGCTCGGACGCATGACGTGTCACACCTTGCGGATCACCGTAGTGCACTGCCGCCGCAGCTACCGGCCTCTCAAATCAAGGAGATCACGGGTGCGGTGGCGTGTTAAATTCAGAGGATGGAAAGATGCATGTTGGGTGGGATGCCCAAACGATCATTGGTAGATCTTCATGTAAAAGGCTGTAAGTATCCTCCAGTTCATTGTGCACTAGTTTTGGGTACTGAGGTGCCTGCTGAACATTATCTAACTGCGTTTTTGTGCCAGCTTCATGGTCAAAAATCAGCTGGAGGTGATAAAAACTCCAAGTTGAGGTTAGAACCGCAGCTGTTGCTGGGCAGATGAGCTGGCAGCGGCATGAACAATTGATGGTGCGGATCTCCCGTTGAAATAGACGAACACAATTGAAGTGCCTTGTTCCATTTATACAGAATGAATTGTGGATATGGGCTATGGAGGTCAACACCCTGCCAATGACAAGGGTCCAGTGCAGCTTTTGGGTTGTGGTGTGTACGGCCCCCGAAGCAGGTGTAGTGCGCATAGCCACTGAATTGAATGTTTTCCAACCTGGTCGGACCATGAAGTGGGGTCAAAGGCTCTGACTCCAACCACCCCAATTGTGTATCCCATGAACTCCCATTCAGTCAGGATTCTTAAATTTGAGAGACTGCCTTGGGTACAATCTTCAGCTTTTGTTCAACATAGAAGTGGAAGAGACCAGCAGTTCCACGCTTCAATGGTTCAGGAGGAGGACTTTGCGGCTTGGCTGGGAAAAAGGTGTAGAGGAGAGCAGAGAAGTGGAAAGGACTTATTTGCAGTACAGTCCTTTACGGTTCCCAAATCGGTAGCCCATACCAGTACCCTTGAACAGATCGCCAATTGAAACCTTTTCGGCCCCACAACCTTGTAGGCGAGACTTGTTGGAGGGTCATCCATTTTTGGACTTGTGAGACGCTTGGGAATGGAAGTGTTGGACTTTGAGGGATAACCCTTCTCCTGCAAGAATGGTTTCATCTCGTATGCCATATTCCCACAATTGGTTGCTCCCCCAATCTCAAGCTTCCTCAGAGCAGCACTCCCTTTGTTTTGCCTTTGGCTCAATTTGGCTTGATGGGCCCCCTCAGGTTGCCAGGTTGTACAGAATGCGATTCGGTGTGGGAGTTTGGCATCTGATGGTTCTTATGAATCGTTCGAAAATGGGCATCGTTGTTACCACCATCACAACCACTATGAAACACAGAATGTGTAACATGAATGCTTGGCTGTGAGTTGGGAACATTGTCAGAACCAAGTCTTTTTTTGTAGGGAGCAATCTGTCGGGTCCTAGACTGCTAGATCTGTTCGGTTCGGATCCAAAGAAGTTCGAAAACGGGACCCGAAGAGCTTCTTTGTTTGGGTAATGTGATACCAACTTGCGATGCTTTGCGCTTCAGGATTATTGAGACAGATCTGAGAGTAAGATTCTTCGCCCTTTTGGGCCGCTAGGGGTGGTGGATGAGGTCTACGAGAGTAGCTTCATGCCGGTGGACTCCAGTAGCATATACTCTGAGACTTGGCCCACTGCGTTGAAGATCGCTGTGGGTTGTGGTTGACAACCGGAAAATGAACAGAATGGGTGGTTTGAGGGGTGCCGCTTCTCCACATTATATAACATTATGTAATATATATATATATGTCATTATATATATCAGAATCATATGAACATGTGTGTATGTGAGCGAAAAGTTTGCTGCTGTTACCCCAGGAATGCTGAAGCTTTTTGGCCGTCACATTGAAAATTTCCCCTGCTTGGAAACTCAGTATGAGGCCAACGCCTGTGCCTTCCAGTGTAGGTCCCAACTTGCCTGAAATGGTCCAATGAGTCCCATGCTTAGAAGATCTTTGAACTCATCATCCGAACTCTGAGTCTGCCATAAACAGCATCGAATGCAGGTCCAATCAATAGCGGCGAAACAGTCAAACTTGGAAGGCAATGTTGTGGCATTCCTGTAGGTATGGTACTGTTGTTTTTCCAAAGCAACAAACAGGGGATGTTCCAGCCCATGAATTGTTCTGTTGGCTATTCTATGAAAGGTTGTCGTACTTGTGCAAAATGCAGAAGTGGCAAGACACTCATCTCACCAGTCGTTACAAAGAAACGTAGACATAGCGATTTGGCTAGGTCGCTGCGAATTTCCAGCTTTAAGATACGTGTCTAGTCCCACAAAAGATGGCCGAATGACATGGCGCTTGGAACGACCTCAATCCTAGCAAAAGTAAACATTCGTCAGATGTTGTCGCTAGTGTTGGTTTATTGATGTCACAATCATTGTCATGATAATGAAATCGCCATGAATCATGAATCATATGACATGCTGTGACCACACGGATGGTTCGTCCCATGACCTGCTCATTGCATAAACCACACATTGGACAGGAGCAGAGGGTGAAGTTTCCTCGCTCGCGAAGGTTCGTTGAGCTCCTTTTGTCGCTGCATAAGAGGTTAACACAACTGGACGGCGTGTCCCACTGTCCAACTTGGTACCCAATGGGTGGAGTTCGATTGAGATGATGTTTAGTCTCAGTGTCCGAGCATGCAGGAATAGCCACAGTACAAGTCAAAGGTTCACGTGGAGGAACAATGGGCCACAATGGACCCCTGGTGCGTTCACGAATTGCTTCATACAGTCATGGTGCCCCAGCAACCGACAAACCTGTTTGCTGCTAAGGACGAGGACGGCATGTGGCACACAAAGGCAAGTTGGGTGAGTGCACTGCTAGTCACTAGTCTTGCGATGCTGTCTACGGCTGGTCTACCGCAGGAATCCAATTCAATCGGCATGTGTTGGCATTCTAGGAAAATTCCCATTAATTCGTCTATCTAATTTACATGTAGAAGGCTAAACGCCTCTACAATCAGGATCTGCTTGACCAATGTAAGCATTCCTTTCGTCCTCCCGGCATGAAACCTGGATCCCCGCGGTTTTGCAAGCACACGTGTCACGCGGAGCTTTTGTTTCGTTCTTAGTGGCCATTATATATATATGTATATGATATTCTATGTCATCCTCGGAGCACTTGTACAACTTATATAAGCCTAGTCTGTCCTTTGTGGACTTGCGCATGTTGTCCTGTATCTCCGCCCGAGTCTTGCTTTGCCACCTGCTGTGTGCCACCACAGAGGTGTTCCCATCGGAAAGCCCCTCCAGCCGGACGGACGCGGTGATGTTGGACAACTGGATCAGCCACACGTTTGGCAAGAAAAGAGAGAAATGGGTGAGAAGTCGGTGAGAAGACTGCGATTCTCTATCTGACAGGAATGTTGAACAAGCTTGTAGTCCAGTCAGAGTGGGGTGGTGGATTGGATTTTCTCAATCTCACCTCTCACCAATCTGGAATCTACTTGCAAGGTTTGGCGAGCTTCAACTGGCCGAATACGTGGTTTTCCTGTTGGAATTCTGGGGCGCGCAGACCTTTTAGAGAAGTTCAAGAGCCGTGTAAGACTCCGTTACTGATATTGATCCATACTGCCTACTGTGTGCCGCTTGAGGTCGGGCCAAAAATATTCATGTTTGCATGTTTCTGCCAATGTTCGATTCTTTGGCATTCTTTGCGACATCGGCTTTTTGAAGTTTCAACATGTTTCAGCCCTCTGGGGCAGCGACGGCGTCAAGAAAGGGCTAGGCGGCTCCCTCATGGCAGAAGTTTGTATTTTAGATGGCAAGTGGCGCCTCTGGGATGAATATAGCCGGATGAATATAGCCTGGCGGGCCACTGGCATGCGTGAACGAGACCAGGCAAGACCTTGGGAGAGATCCAGAAAAACCTTCTTGCGCCTGGGTGATATGCTGGGCGGGGGGCTGTGCATGGACAGGATGGGCATCACGGGGCGTGAGAGTAGGTCGGTGAGTCACGGTGGGCCATGAACTCATTACTGTATCATTTCGGGAACTGGATACCTAGATCTGGGGAAGTGTCAGCGAGTGACTGGAGTCTTCTTCGGGGAGTTTTCGGGTTCAAAGGGTAGACACCCGAAGCATCCCC
>CAXIVM010000275.1:0-19044 GCA_964035705.1 Porites rus | reverse complement strand
TATCCGTTACCACGGTTTTTTGGCCCAAGCAACTCGAAATTCTTGGATTTCTTCAATCTTTGTATTGGAGAGGTCGACTTTCTTTAGTAAGTGACAGTTGTCACAGGCATGTGCCCGTACCGAGAAGTCCTGCGTGAGTGTAAGTGTGGTTATCCCCGTAGCGCTAAGGCAGCCTTGCGCCAGTTCTCTGGCAGTAGTTTGCAGTGGCAGCCCGCTTGGGGGGAGAGCCTCTCGCAGGTTAAATTCGGCAAGGTTTATACAGTCTCGAAAGAGGTAGTGCCCAAACTTGGTGGTGCTACAAAACTGATTGGCAACTCCTTCAGCTGCATACACCCATACACCCATTGCAAGGAGCTGCATTCCGCAAAGGCTTTATAGCCAAACTCTCGACAACCAGGTGCAGTGACAGTGTTGAGCAGTTGGCAGCCTCGAAATGCATTGTCAGCAATGCCCACGACAGTTGCCGGCATTCTGACAATTCGAAGTTGTCGGCAACTTTGCCAAGCTTCTACACCAACAAATCTGATGCCTGGCTCAATGCTGACATGACGTGGCCGCGGTACCCCTGCAAACGCCCCTTCAGGGACCATTTCTTCTGGGTTCATGGGGACATGGACAGCTAACGGAATGTCGTGGAGGGGACACCCTTCTAGGCATTCCTGCGAGTGGAGGACTTCGCTGCAATCCCGAAAGATAATGCAGTACTCCACGCTCTGCTGCAGTTTTTCCCAGATTGGGTTTTCTAGGTAGGTTTGTGTGGCCACTTGCAAGAAGTCGATGGTGCACCCGAAGACTTTGAGGTCAGTCACCGAGGCGAGATAATCAACCACATGGTCCTCAAGGTCCTCAAATCGATCAAACTTAGCAACGCTCAGAGAGACATTTGCGATCGTACCCGAAAGGGCAGTTAGCACCAAATGGCAATCCATAACAGGCTCGCATTCTGGGGGGGAGCTGTCATCTGATGAACCAGTGGGCTCCATGGGTGGGTAGCTACCTTAAGTCGCTGTTTGAGCCAATAGCTTCTCACTGTGTTCGTCCTGAGCTTGAGTATATTAACTATTGTCCATGCCTAGAGTAGTCTTCTCTAGCTGGAAGAACAGGCCAGGGGAAGGTATGCTTCTTACTCCCTCGCTTGGGCCAGGTCACGCCTGAAAGGGGGCTTCCTACCCAGGACAGGCGCTAAGGCACCCACCTTGGTTCTTTAGCGAACTGCATTGGGTTTAGGGGAATTCCGTATGAAACTCCTCATCAAAGGCGTCAGAGTCGGGTCCTTCTGATGGAAGGAGCTCTACCCAAGGTGCCCTTTCAAAATTGTCACACATCAGGAAGGCATTGTGTTCTGCTTGTATGGTCTTATCGATCTCTCCCCAGTCGAGGGGCGTGAAACGTCTTAGCTGCTCGCGCCCACAAAAGGCCCGAATGCCTATGTCTTGGAGCTCGGTCGGAATGACGACTTCTCGGAGCGCTATGCAACAGAGGAACACTTCTTTGCCAATTCGCGTTAGTCGTGGCGGTAGCCAGATATCAGTCAGGGCGACACAATGGGCAAAGGTGGAGTTGAGGAGGGCTGTGACCTCTGTGCACATGAGGTTGACTTCAACGAGCCGCTTGCAGTTTTCACATGCCCGCGGGCCGATGCTGTGAAAGTCGCTTGGGAGACAGAGGCTTTCAATGCCAGCGCCGCAAAAGGTGCCATCTGGCAGTGTTCTAGGCTTGCTGGTTTGGTCCATTGCAAAAGCTATAGAAGTGAGCGTGAGACAGCTTTCGAAAGCAAAGCGGCCCAGCTGTGCCCCTGGTGCAAGGACATTGGTGTCGTCTGCTTCTTTGCCGATACCGACCTTACTGAGGGAGCAGCGCCCGGGGCCGTGATCTCCCTAAGGACATAGCAGCCTTGGAAGGCTCCATCTTCCAGGCTGATGACTGAGGGAGGGAGCTTGACAATCTGCAACTGTTGGCAACCCTGCCAGGCTGCAAAGCCTACGTGCTTTATGCCTGCAGCAACTTCCACATGTCGGAGCATCGGTGCTGCATAGAAAGCTCTGTCGGCAATTTCTTTGCGCGGATTGAGAGGGACATGTACAGCTTTAGGGTAGCTCTCTCTGCCACTCTCTTGGAATTGCCAGATAGAGTGGCCCTCTTCCAGGCAGGGCCGAACTATAATTTGCAGCTTCTTCTGCTGCAGCAGCGCCGTATGGAAGGCTTCTGACAAGGGTAGCTGCGTATCAAGCTCTAGGAGATCAACTTCGCAGCCAAAGACATCAATGTCGGAAACGGTTGGCAGAAAGCTGAGAATGTCATCTTCCAATTGTGTGAGGTCCTCATAATGGGTCAGATTGGCTTGCATAGTATACTCATTGCCTGCCATTGTCACCAGGTGGATGTTAATGGCGTATTGATCATGGTCAAACGGCATCATCGCTGTGGGTGGCAGTCCGAGTATGCCTACTCAGCCTGTTTGAGCCAGAGTGTTGCATTGACAACAAGAAAGCAATTACTAACAGCGGAGGAAAACAATGGCTAAGGCCACCACTTTCATGGGGAGATTAGGACAGTTGGGAAATCCAGCTGCCAGTGGTAGCTGTTGCGGAGTCTTGCTTTATTGCCACCACCCTCGTGGAGGAGGCGGCGGGGGGGCCGATTGCGGTAGTAGGGACGAGCGGCAGAAGAAGAGCTGCTTACGCCTGGGGGAGGGGCGATGCGCCGGGCTTTGGTTCGATTGCCGAAATCATCTCTTTTGCGCCTTGTTTTTTCCCTCAGTGCTTTCTTATGGCGCTCGATTTTATTGGATCCCTGTAAGCCAGGTGCAGAGCGGATCCCACTGGTCGTCCGTGTAAGTAATATTGCCATATTGATGGTATGGTCGATCTTCTTCTCGGCAGGCAGGATAACCATAATAGTAATAATTGGAGAGTGTTCGACTAGGAAGTCGTGTGAGTGCCTGTCGAGGAGAGAGGAGACTCCACCCTATTCGGGACATGGCGATGTCTAGTCCTGAGGTTAGCCAGCCTGCCACTACGGCGCTTTCTGCTTGGGCATTTCCTCGCTCAAAGTTTCCTAGCGCTGTTGCTAGCCTGGTGTAGCGAATGGCAAACCGCCCGTATCCCTGTGCAAAGGTATAAGTGGGTTCCTCTACTGTGTCCTCATCCTCGGTTGCTTCTTCTGCTTCTACTTCCAGCGGTTCGGCTGCTCCTACTGGCACCGGCTGCGCGTATCTGGGCGACGGCTCCTTCGCCCCAGTAACGTCTGAGTCTATGTCCGACTCAGCTGAGGGTCAACTGGGGGGTATCTAGCATCTGCAAAGTTCCTCCACAGCGGGACCTCTATACGCAGCTTCAGTTGCAGGAGGGATGGGAACGACGTGGATTGCCCCCAAGGATGGGTCGACGGCGCCATAGGTGTATGCTCTCTCCGCCCATGACGTGTCAGGCATTTGCGGGTGATTGTCATACGCTACTTCCTTGCTGTACACACCTGCTACGAGCAGGGGATTGTCTTCTGCACCCTCCTTCCTGGGCCGGTAGCCCCAGCCACTCTTCACTTCTGCCTTTTCGAAACCTTGTTGCCCAATGGCCTCGACTAGGGCAGGCAGAAGCTGGACTGGTAGGTATACAAAAAGATCGTTGACGGGTAGCGCCTGTTCCCCGTGCTCCATTCCGCGCACGAAAGACATGACGACTGTTTGCGTAAGTGCATCTACATCTTTTTCACTGGGCTCCTCCTGCTTACTCGGTGCTGCCTTTGCTGCGCTTGCATTTTTGCGTCTGTGTTTGTTGTTGAAGGCGCAGCGCCCTGAGACAAACGCTAACAGGCCATACTGCCAAAAAAGGGGGTTCGCATAGAGCGCTAGTTGCTTTTGAGGGATAAAGGAACACATGGTGTCCTTGTTTAACAAAAGCAAACAGGTTCGCCAGCGGCGCAGCAAAGGCTTCACTGATACGGAGTAGGTCCGCAGTGTACGCAGGGTTCACTTCGGCTGGGATATCTCCAAAGTAAGTTCCTCGGAGTGCTCTTTCCGCAACCCGCCGCCAGAGGATTGTTCGGACGAAACGATTCACTTGCTTGTTTGAGATGCACAATCTCGCCATCGGCCATTCTCGGGGCAAGTCACTGTAGAGTTTTGTAAATAGGGTAGTGCAACTCGTTTCCTGGCAGTGTCGGCAGCAGCATGAGCAGCGACTTGGTAGCCATGCAGCTGGTATCCACTTTGTGTCCATTGTGAGTCGTTCACGTTCAGGGACTCCAACAGGTGGTTGCTGGGGTTGTTGTGGCTGCTGTTGTTGGTTGGTCAGTTTCCTGCCACCCGAACGGACGCTGTCGTGTTCCGAGGCAAACCCAGAAGGCCAAGATCGGCGCGACGTGAACCTTGGCTTGCGGTTGTTTCAGCAGATTCGGAAAGTGTTTCGAGTTCGACGGATTCACTGGCAGGTGGGCCAGTCACTCTACAAGGAATCCCTGTTGCGGCAGTTCGACTGCGTTTTTTTGCACGAGTCGAGGCGCTATGTGTGCAGGTTCTGCACAAGTCACCTTGTTCGAGTTAAGAAGGAGTTGCTGTACAGGTTGCATTCCAACCGCGAGAAAGAAGCCCCCAACAACAAACAAACCAAACAGCAAACCACCACCGCCCAAAAGACACCAAAAGGAAGCAACCTGTTATGCAACTCGTATGGCCATGTAGCATAATGAAGAGAGGTGAAACAGGGGCAACGAATTCAGCAATGCGCTCATTATATCTTGTCCCTCAACAAACTCGTTTGCGTATGAGTAAGCCAGTGAGTAATCTTGTTCAAGCAGCAGGAGACCCCGGACATCTCCCTCATTTGGCTAAAAGCGTGGACAAGTTTTGCTCCAACGCTCAGCAAGAGCCCTTGGCAGGCTCCAATGCGCAAGACACTGGAAGGTCCGTAGAGACAAAATTGGACCCCCTGTATGACAGAAGGACTGCCGCAGACGGCAACCAAACTTACTGTAGCCTTGGTGTGGCAACAAGGGGAAGACCACTGCACTTGTGATCGGAATTTCCAAAATGCCGACGGCGAGAAACAGTGTATTGCCACTGTGCGAGACTGAAAGAGGGAGCCACAGAGTTGCATGTCCGGTTCCTCCCCCCAAGGGGGGAGGCAACAGAGGGAGCATATCAAATCAGCCCCGACTCCAAAACGGCTCAGCAACGGGAGCGAGGCGAGACATGCTCGGGTGGACAGCAGAAGGTGAGCATACTTCATTGCAGCAATGCTGCAGTCAGGTATCTGACATCTCTTTTCAAACGCGGCCAGGCAAAGTTTGACCGATACATGCAAGGCCCCATGAACTACTCGAGAATAGGTGAGACAAAGTGAAACGCCGTTTTCCTAAGTCTGTACACTGTACTCTTCCAGCACCACTACACGGGTAGCAGCCTGGGCACTGTCTAGCTACTCAGGCTAGCGAAAGCGAAGAGCAAAACGAAATGAACTGGCACTCTCAGGACCAACACACGGGTATGCAGCCTTTGCACGCATGGATCGATTGGCAGCGTGTGCCTGTTGCGTGTGTCTGTTGGTCCTATCGTTGTCTTAGTCCTGGTCACTGGCACTTTCCCAAGAGTATACCAAGGAGGTTCTTTGGTGGGAAGCCTTTGGATTGGGGTGCTCCAAAGAGGGCCTCTGATATGAGCAGGGCCAGCGCACAGGTGCCAGCTGAGGGCACCGCTGCCTGCATCTCTGAGACTTTGGTACTAATTTAGGCTATAGCTATATAGGAGTCATCCACCCATTTGTCCTCGTCCTTGGGAGTACGCGGCAACCAACGAACCCACTGGGGCATATCAAGGTTGTCACACCTAAGAAAAGCATTGACCCGAGAGTATGTTCCTCTCGTCATACATTTGCCAGCTCTTTGAAACTGGTTGAGCTGTGTGCAGCCAGCGAAGGCACGCCTTGCAATATAGAGCAGCGTAGGTGGCACGCTGACCTCAGTTAAAGAGGTGCACTTGAGAAAGGCTTCCTGCTCAATAATTCGCAGTTTGTGTGGAAGCTTCAGAGATCGCAAGTGTCTACAGTGCGCAAAGGCAGAGCCCATGATTTCCGTCGCCTCTGTACGTGAGAGATCTACCAACTGCAGCTGCAGGCAACGTTCGCAGGCCACTGGTCCAACCCATGTAAAGTCTGGAGGCAGGGTCAATGAGGTTAAGCCAGCCTCAAGGAAGCAGCACTCTGGCAAGCACCGCTTCAAATTGGCAGGGTTATACTCAGACTTTTCCAGATCGAGCTGTCGCAAAGCTGTGCATTTTTCGAAACATCAACTCTGCCTGCGGGGCTAATCGATTGGTCGCATCATTACTGATTCCAATTTGCATCAGGGAGCAACACTCTTCAAAGACTTGGGCCCCAAACTGCTTGCAGCCTGGGGCAAGCACCTTGCGGAGTGCATAGCAACGGCAGAAGACTCGTGTTTGTAGACTGATGACTGTGCTATCCAGGTGCACAATTTGGAGGTGTTGGCAGTTGCGCCATGCTCCCTCCCCTATGATGCGATAGCCTGCGTCGACCTGCGCATGTCGTACCTTTGCGACATGCGAAAAAGCTTGTGGGAAGACTCTGTCGGTAGCATGGAATGGGACTCGAATGGCTTTGGCACCCCCTTGCATTTGCCCCTTGTGTTCCGCCTCCTCAAAACATGGGCTCGAGATGACAGTAAAACAATTGCTATCTCGTAAGGTGTGCCAAATCGGGTCCACTAATTTCTCTTGTGAGTCGTGGCAGACAAAATCCAGCTCACAGCCAAAAGTGCTGCTCTCTCCTATCTCGGGGAGTTGCTCCAAGACTGCACTTTCGAATTCCTGGAGGCGATCAAACTCCTGGAGCTCGATAGTCAGCTGGGTTTCCTCTCCCGCCAGTGTAGTTAAAATCAGATGTAAGACCATTGACCTTTCATCGCTCCATTGTGAGCTGGTCATCGATGTGCTCTCTGCGGTCATAGCCTACAGTTCTTGGCTCGGCAGTGTGCGCTTGTCTTCGAGCCTAAAGGTCCTGCGGTAGACCACAATCGGGCTTACTTATCTGACAGTTGCTAACAATTGCTAACAGTTTCACAGTGTTGGGGAAGAGACAACTGCACGGGCAGCCGTCAGAGTGCTTTCACCTAGTACTATTGTGTTGTTTCATCATCTCGACCCCCCCGGGATAGGCCCCGTACGGATAGGTAGCAAATCCCTCCAGGGATGGTCAGTGCCTGACGCCCCTCAAATGCATTGGCCGCAACTTGTAGGCGGCGTCGGCTGACCTTTGTACTGCGATAGGTGAGGCACACTAACTTACTGCACCCTGCAAAGGCTCTGTGTCCAACGTAGCGAAGTTGCTGGGGGAGCGCTACTGTACACAACGATCCACAGGCTTCGAAAGCCTCAGCACTAATTTCGGTGAGGTGCCTTGGCAAGGATATTTGCGCCAACGCCCGACAATGCGAAAAGACTTGCATGTGCGCAATGTCCACTTGTGTCTGCGAGAGGTCAACTTCTGTTAGTTGCTGGCATTGCGCAAAGGCCTTATGCCCGATAAAAGCGGTTGCTTGGGGCATGCTAATCGCCCGTATTCCGGCCGAGTGGAAGCATCCCGTTGGCAAGCCTACAGGGGAGGACGACGCCGCCCGCGTATCAGTGACGGCTTTGGTTGGGGGGAGGCCAATCTGTGCAAGTCTTTCACATCCCTCAAAAGCATAGGGGGAAATGGTAGCTCCACTGGCCAGTCGGCAGGAGTTTTCTGTGAGCACACCTACCTGCTCGAGGGCACAACATTCTGCGAAGAGTCTGGCTCCTAGGGACACGCACCCTGGCATCGCCACTGTGGTGAGCGCATAACACCCTTGGAAGGCAGCATTCGCAATTGCCACCACAGAGCTAGGCAGTTTGACAATGGTGAGGGTGTGGCAGTAGCGCCACGCCTGTCGCTCTATGGTGTGATAGCCTGCTTCTACTTGCGCACGCCGAAGTCGGGCTATGGCGAAAAAAGCTTTGGCAGGGAGAATGCCTGATTCATTAGCCGGGACCCAAATGGCCTTGGGGTGATCATCATACACTTCTCTTATGATCTGCTCCTTCGAGCTCACTTTTCGGAAGCTTTTTTGGATGACCAAATGAAATCCCGTTGTTTGCTCAGCTGGCGCATTTGTTTGCTCGGTTTCTGCCTGGTCAGCTTTGATAGCTTTGATAGGGTTCGTGAGATTCATGCATCGAACCTCAACCCTGTACGCTCTGCATTAACTGCCTCCATGTCCTTTAAGTACCTTGGATGACTGAACCACCCAACTTTGTGCTGCCACTCAGCATCCGAAATGGCATTGTGCCACGGAAGCGCGTAAGGCAGCATCGTTTTGTCAGTAAGGCCAGCCGGGTGTCCTAGTCGATAGTAGCGCTGGAGTAGTTTTTGAGGGGTGGACGTCAAGTTTGGCCAGAATCTGCCAATTGGGTCGTGAGAGGTGAGGAGCCATTTGGAGATTATTTCATACTTATTGCCAGTGCTCCGTGCAGCGTAAGTGTCCTTGGCTCTGAGCAAAAGGCTTTGCCGGAAGGAGAAGCATCCTTGTCCCTCCGGCGGCGCATACGTGTCATCCTCCTCCTCCTTCTTCCTCATCAGTGTTCCTTGCACCGGGAGGCGCAGTAGTCGTGTTGGCCTGTGCGCGTGGACCTGGTACTGCCCCCTGGTTGTGGCCCCCATCGGGGGGGAAGGGAGGAGTAGTCCCCGGGCGTCCCGGATGGCACTTAGTCTCATTTGTGGGCAGTACTGCTTGCAGTACCTCCGGCCACACAGGTACTTCAATTCGAAGGGTGCTTTTGTAGGTGGACTGAAAGGAGGCCATTTGACCCAGATTGCCATCAAGGAGTTCATATCTGGAAGGCCAGTGAAAGTACTAGAGGGACATACCCCTTCATATGTACCCACCACAATATATGGGCTGTTGGCCTTACTTTCGCTATTGTGTCTGTATTTCTTCCCGTCCTCTGGCGTGACATCTGTGAACCGCAAACTGTTCATGCGTTCAACTAGTTTGTGTACCAGCTGGACCGGAAAGTATACATGCAGGTGGTGAATGGGGAGGTCCGGTTTGCCTAAGCTTTGATTGCGGCCAAAGGACATAACCACTGTCTGCGTAAGCGACAAGGTCCTGCCAGTAGCTTCAAGCGCTGGCGTGCCCCCCTTGTCTTTCGCTCCCAGTACCGGGGTATCATTGGCCTCCTTGGCCTCCGCTGTTTTGGACTCGCCCCCCCCCGCGGCAGTTGCGACTGCGGGACGCAGCGCGCACGAAAGAAGATGTTCAGTTTTGGAAGTCCCACGATTTGACCGATTTGGCAGCTTGCACTTTGACCGTGGAGGAACGGAAGTTTTTCGAAGGCAAATGCGTACACTTGTTTTGCGAGAACCGCCGTGCCAGACAATTCAACGGCCGACGTCTAGGCAAAGACGTCGCAGCCAAAGAAGACTCTACTATTCTTCGTGTTTGGCCCAATGACAGCACTTCTGGACTCCTGGAGTGGAGCGTTACACCAGTGAAAATTATGGAGGTTTGAAGCGGGTGCTGCATTTGGCGGCAGACGTCGGTCCGCTCATGGTGGCAGGACACCCGACGTGGGTGTGCGTCCCAAAGCAAACTAATAGACGCGAAAAGTTTCGTGGCCTCGCTCGCGCGCAGTTTCCTCTCGTTTTGTGCTATGGCATGACGGTTCACAAAAGCCAAGGTTTGACCCTGCCCTCCGGCTGTGTTTTCAACATGGGACACGAACCGACTTGGTCGCCTTTCAGACAGATGTGCGGCCTGGCCTTTGTCGGGTTTTCGCGCTTCACCGACTTTGCAAAGATGGCTTACAAACATGTGCCGGATGATTGGTCGTTCCAAAGCATGGTCGACACCGACATGTTTCGATGGCGCGCCGCTTTAGAGCAGCGTTTGGATGAGTTACGCGACCGAACCGCTGAGATTATGTTTGAAGGTCGGGCTTCCGTGCAGGAAGGCGTGCAACGTCATCGTGCTTGGTCTGAAAGCCTGAAGGGTGCGGAGATGAGTCCTGAGGAAGTAGATGATTTGACACGCAAGCTGTCTTTGCGAGGGGTGTTGCCTCAGCCAGGTTACACGGACAAGCCTGTTCGCCGCATGGCCAGCAAAGCGGGCGGTGGCCGGACTAAGCGTAAGACCATGCGCAGTGCCACCGCGAAGACGTGCAGCTTACCGGGTGTGGGAGATGGGACCAGGAAGCCGCAGTGTGATGAAGGCGGTTTGTCGGCTGACGAAGATGCGTATTATGCCGAGCTTCACGAAGAAGAGGAGCTGGAAAAGGCAGGTATGGAGGTATACTTGGAAGACAAGGCTGTGGAGGACGCACGGCGCGCAGCGCGAGAAATGGACGCTGATTTCTACGACGACGAAGGCTACTTCGATGATTATTAGGTGAGATGCTGCCTTGAGGACGCCTGCGCAGCTTCTCAGAAATAGTCCTGGAGTATGCCGTTGCGGGCTGCTCCGCCAGTACTTTCGTTTGCCGTAGGCTTGGCTCCTTTGTGCTGCCTGTCAGGTGCGCCGCAGATTCTCGTGAACAGTGACGGAGTACGTCGTTGCGGACTGCTCTACCACAGCCTTCGACATGGGGAGCGCAGTGAAAAAAAGCAAAGCCGTGGGCTGGGGTGGTGTGCTGTAGGCATGAGATGCGTGGGCTAAACATCGAGGAGAGCTTTTTAAGGACCATGGATGTGGTGTGTTTCCGCAGCCGTTTCTAATTGTAGTTGCTTCTTATTTGAGGTGTACAGTGTACATCGAAATGGAGAGACAGCTCAGAGTCGGTGCGCATGCGTTGAAGCACTCATGCTCTTCTGTCCGTGGCGTGCGGTGGTGTGACCCGCGTCGTGGTGGAAATTGCAAACTAAACTCACTGGATGTGATGTGTTTCCGCAGCCGTTTCCATGTTTGGCAAAAGCCCACGAGTAATTGTCCCCAGAGAACGCATTGTAGTTGCTTCTGATTTGAGGTGTACATGCGCACGCGTTGAAGCGCTCATGCTTTTCTGTCCGTGGCGTGTGGCGGTGTGATCCGCGTTGCGGTGGAAATTGCGAATTCGAAGTCCTGCGCAACTAAATTCACTCGGACGTGCGGTGGTGTGACCCGCGTCATGAAACACCCTCGTAGCTAGAGAACCGCCCCCGCCGCCCGCTGTTGTTCCACCTCGTCCAGCCCCTGCCAGAGGTGCTGGGTGACCCGTTCCTAGCTCTTGCCGGGAGGCATCGACCGGCGCGCGTCGCTGTGGACCGCGCAGACAGCCGGGAAATGCGTTTCCCCGGCAAGGAACAGTTTCGTTGTCTTTGCACGGAGGAGCAAACCACAAGAATGTTGGAAGAAATGATTTTGACTTTGAAAGCACCACCCACTTCGCGTGCCCGCAGCAGCTGTGCTTAACTTTCGATTGCGCATGCCCAGTTGCTTCAGCGCGCCGGTGTGGGCTGCTGATTCGCTTTGGTGCACAGACCTTGCGCAGGTGGCACTGTGGTGGTCAAAAGTCCGGAGCGCGTGCGTCTGGCCAAGGGACACGCATGTTGTTTTTGTTTTGTTTGCCTGGGTATGAATTTTTTGTTTTGGCTTCCATACGTGTAGCTGACCATGACTAGGGACACTGTTTGCAAAGAACCAGCGGTCGGACTGGGTTGACTGGGTGTGACTTGTTTTTTAGCGATAAATGCGCGCCATGGAATGGATTTTTTGGGGTTGGAAACTGTGGCCATGGCTGAACAAACATCGAGGAGAGCTTCCCTAAAAACCATGGATGTGATGTGTTTCCGCAGCCGTTTCCATGTTTGGCAAATGCACACGACTAATCGTCCCCAGAGAATGCACTTGTAGTTGCTTCCTATTTGAGGTGTAAATCGAGATGGAGAGACAGCTCAGAGTTGGCGCGCATGCGTTCAATTCATGCTTTTCTGTCCGTGGCGTGCGGTGGTGTGACCCGCGTCGTGGTGGAAATTGCAAACTAAATTCACTGGATGTGATGTGTTTCCGCAGCCGTTTCCATGTTTGGCAAATGCGCACGACTAATCGTCCCCAGAGAATGCACTTGTAGTTGCTTCCTGTTTGAGGTGTAAATCAAGATGGAGAGACAGCTCAGAGTTGGCGCGCGTGCGTTCAAGTCATGCTTTTCTGTCCGTGGCGTGTGGTGGTGGCGGTGGAAATTGCAAATTCGAAGTCCTGTGCAACTAAATTCACTCGGACGCGCGGTGGTGTGACCCGCGTCATGTAACCACCCTCGTAGCTAGAGAACCGCCCCCGCCGCCCGCTGTTGTTCCACCTCGTCCAGCCCCTGCCGGAGGTGCTGGGTGACCCGTTCCTAGCTCTTGCCGGGAGGCATCGACCGGCGCGCGTCGCTGTGGACCGCGCAGACAGCCGGGAAATGCATTTGCCCGGCAAGGAACAGTTTCGTTGTTTTTGCACGGAGGAGCACACCAAATGTTGGAAGAAATGATTTTGACTTTGAAGACACCGCCCACTTCGCGTGCCCGCAGCAGCTGCGCTTAACTTTCGATTGCGCATGCCCAGTTGCTTCAGCACGCCGGTGTGGGCTGCTGATCTGGCTTTGGCATAGACCCAACCCAGTACGCTGTTGCGAGCTGCTGATCTTGCACAGACCTTGCACAGGTGGCGCTGTGTTGGTCAAAAGTCCGGAGCGCATGCGTCTGACTGAGGGACACGAGGGACACGCATGGTGGAAAGAACTGGGACACTCCTATAGGTCAATTTTTTCTAATAGGAAACTTCCGCCGCCGGCTTGCCCGGGAACTACTTGTATCTTGCTATTGGGGTCTCCAGGTGGGCCAATTTTTTGGATGTTAAATTTTTTGTTTTGGTTTATCTCATCTCAAGGCCTTTTGCCAGGTGATTGTCTCTTTGCAGGCTGTCAACGTTGGCCGACCATCCTGTAATTGCTCATTTAGCGGGTGTCCTAACATGTAATGCTTTTGTTTGGTGCGTTGCGAGCTGTGCCGGTTTGGTGGGCATTGTTGTGAAACACTTTTGGCCCTTGTGGAGAGTCAGACGGTCTTAGGCAGAGGTACTTTTTTTGTTTTGTTCAACTTTCTGGTGTGGCGAATGCCACAATGGGGCCAACCTAGCTGGGGGACTGTTTCTTCTGACCTCGCTTTGGATCGGATGCGGACACTGCGGGCAGGTGTTTGGGGCTTCGCGTTTGTTCGCCTGCAACTTTTCCTTCTGCCGTTTGAAGTGGCAGTGCTGGAAGACTTTGCCAATTTCATTTGGGCGTGTTGCTTGGCATGTGCCCCGCCCGCTGCAGCTGGAACCTTTTTGGGACAAGGACACAATCCAACAAACACATCGTTGAGTTCTTTCCAGAGTCAATAACTTAACCTGAGTAAGGGTGAGTACATTGGTCATCGTCCGCCTGGCTGCAAGCCGGTGGATTGAGGCGTTTTCGAACACGCAAAAGCCCGCTTTTCTGCAACGCATGCTGCCGCCACCTGCTTTTGGTCCACTCCATGGGGCGTCATCAGAATATCCGCTTGTTCTTTCCGGAAACCTTGTGTTGGGTTTGTGCTTGCCATAGGTTTCTTCAAAAGAAACGGGGCACGCGGGGCAGCAGCCACCAGGCCAGACTTGGGTCACCACCGTCATAGTATGGCCCGTTTTCTGGGCGACAGCTGCACGTGCGTTGGTTTCTGCAGGCTGGGTGTCTTCACAGGACTGGTCATCGGAGGTGACGGCGGGAAGTGTGCAGATTTTGTTTCCATGCTGGCCTCCCCATTTTTGCCAATCGTTGTGGTGGTGGGTTGGCGCGGTGGGTTCCTGGCGGGTTTGCATGTTTTGCGGGGTGAATTTGGGGCAGAGTGCATGTCGGCTGCAAAGCTTGCTATCAGCAATTTTCCGCGTGGTGTCGGTTGGTGTTTTGGCACCGGATTCAGAGGCAAAAACATGTTACACCAGCATCAGACACAGAGCTGGCTCCCGCTGCATCAGCAGCGTGTTTACTTTTGTTTCTCCGCTCATCAGGTGTAACCTTTGTGTGCGGGTTGCCATCCTTCGCGTTTGGTGTGACGTTTTTGGCTTTGGAGAACGTGAGACGGCCTGCAAACGAACCGAAGTCTATCGTGCAAATTCAAGCCCGCTGGGCTGCGCTGGGCGGGCGCGGGCCGCGAGGAGGTCGCCGAGGGAAGGTGGGTCCTGTTGACGTGTGCATCGTAAGGTGTGCTGGAGAGCTCTGGCTGCAGGGGAGTGGTGCTGCCAAAGTGCCACCTGCCTGCTCCAGGGTGAAGTGGGCAAGGATGCAACATGATGCAGCAACATTTGTCAGGGCTTGATCAATCTCCCGCGAACGGTTCATGTCGACTGTCGACCCCTCAAATAGCCCAAAAGCAGCTCTCATCCCATTGCTCGGGCAAAACTGTTGTGCTTCTGCTTATGCTGGCTGTGCCAATCCATGTCTCCACCTTTTCCCCCATACTGTTGCCAGGGCTGCGGAATCCAGGGCATTTTGGGACAACAGATCCCAGAAAATTGCGAACAATGTTGCGGCAAACGGCCGAGAGAAGGACTCTCCAATACCCCACGGTGGCACGGTAAGGGGAATTAAGACCCAGGCCTGGTGCGCGAAAACAATCTCACTGCAACGCAAGGCCCAACTCACAGCTGAGGCGTTGGGATGCCATGTTGGGTGGTAGCGCCCTAACTCATGTGCGGAAAGAGCTTTGCTGCAACACGCAGTCTGGGCCTCCTGGCAGCAGCCCCAGCAGTCTTAAACAAAAAAGAGTCCACATTCACCGCTTCCCTGCCCCACCACCTGGCACACCCATCCGAGGCATCCCCCCGCATCACAGCCGCCAGCCAAGCGCGCACAGGCCTTCAAGAACAAGGGTGGGACCCGCCCAGCTGGGACGAATTAGCCGCCGGCCGTCCGCCGCCACAGGGGCAAGCGGATGCAGGCAACGGACCGGCCCAACCAGGTTGGCAGTGACATGCCACTACCCCGTGCCACACTGCAGCCACGGCCGAACTCTACAACACACTGGGCCCACCATTCATTTCATTTCACGCCTGATCGCCGGTCGGCGGGCCCCTTAAGGGCACAGGCCAATGAGAATTCATTCTACCAGGAAAACTACTCAATACCAATCGTCTCATCGCAAACTAAACTCCACAAAGTGACGAGCCAAGCAATGCCAGAGTTGCAAATCTTGTGCAACATCAACCCATTGTACCGACAAAAGGCTCCCAGTTTGGAATCCCATGTTTGTATAGGTCGTCCAGCCACCGCCGTCCCTTCCGGCTTCCAAAGGAGTAGCCGTCTCACCCACCTTGCAGCCGGT
The DNA here is from genome assembly GCA_964035705.1 of Porites rus. Classification (NCBI taxonomy): domain Eukaryota; kingdom Metazoa; phylum Cnidaria; class Anthozoa; order Scleractinia; family Poritidae; genus Porites; species Porites rus. The sequence continues at coordinate 3,718 of CAXIVM010000275.1, read as the reverse complement.
AAATTGGCAATATATGCTGCAAATTTCCACTGTTGATGTAAACAAGAAGTCGCCCAAGTAGGAAATTGAACATTGCTGGACCAATTAGGATTCTCTCTCTCTCTCTCTCTTTTTTTTTTTTCTTCTCTCTCTCTCTCTCTCTCTCTCTCTCTCTCGTTCCAAACGTGCAAAACATTGGTGCCAAAGGTCGGCCCAATTAATTCCACGGGTGGGTTCCAACTTCGCCAAGTCCGATGAATGAAGGGTCCGAGAACAAGCACCAAAGCAAGCAATTGGGGTGATAACCGCCTGAAAACCGCAGGCGTTTCTGGATTGCCACATTCTTTGCGCATAGAGTTTCCTTATTTGCCAAAAAAAACACCGCGATGCCTACCGTAAGTGACATTCCAAATCAATATCGGCATTTGTGGAAGCGCCTGCACTCAACATGCAACCCAACCATTTATGGCCAGCTGAAGGCGCCAGAACTTGCCGTTGTTCACCGCGATGTGTTGTCACAGCCCTTGGTGGTTGAGCCTCCGTTGTGACCACCATTGTTTTTGAAATGTTGAGAACCTGACCGACTTGCTCCAGTTCCGCAAAAAACTTGTCCAACATAAGCAATGCATCATGACAACTGCGTGCGAAAATTAGAATGCCATCAGCAAATTGCAGGTCGAACAATCGGTGGCATGCAATCTCCTAAATCGAATGCTAAGTGTTCTATTTTTCCAATAAGGGCAATTTTCCCGTCGGGCCTTCACTTCCATCCCCAACACCCCGGATGCCACCTACCCAGCCTATTTTTTTTTTTTTTGCTTTGGCGCCTCGGCTCGCGTTGCCTGCTGAACGCGTTTGCTAGTGGTAGTGCCGTCGCATTGTTAACCCTCATGGCGACATTGTGATCTCCTTGTCTGTGGCATGATCCGCTAAGCTGAAGGTGAGCCCCATGTCAGACAGCAGTTTCTTGAATTCCCTCTTGACGACGCAGTTCTCCGGGTTCGAGTCTGCATGCTGAAGGGCAGGGGTTTTCCGCAGCCGCTGGGCACCGACCCCAGCATCCGCGTGCTCTGCCGGTTTTATGAACGTCGCATTGAGGTCATCGCCAATGGCCTCCGGCTGGGGAACGGGGCGCAGTGGCCCCCTTAACCAGTGCAGGCCAACCACGCCGACGAGGAGGGCGATATGCAGGAGCAGTGTTGCACGAAGCAAGGCAGGCCAGAGAGGGGCTACCCAGAGCTACAGCAAAGCCCGGACAGTCCCAGCACAAAGCAAAGCGCCTCCCTCTAGCAAACCGCCATGCTTCCTTGCCTTCAATGTCCTTTGCAGGCGCAATTGCAGGGAAGAGGATCTCCCTCCCTTGGGGCAGCTCGTGGCCCAACACGCAGAATCCTCCACAGCCCCCAGCCGCCTGCCTGGCCCGTAGCAAACTCAAGTTTGGATTTCCCGTGTGGGTTTTCCCTTGTTGACTTTGCGTGAGACGTGTTGCCGGAAATCACGACCAACACGGTCCACGCCTAAAGTTTTTCGCAGGGGAAAAAAAACAAAAGGTACCGTTTTGCTGCTTGAAAATGAGGGAAAACGAGCAGGAAACTTGAACTGTTTTAAGCCAGGTTGTCTAGCAGTCCTGAAGGAAAGTAGTTTGAAAGATAGCGATTTCTCCAGCAGCAGGACGTGCAACCTGAATTTTTGGTGTGTTCAGCTTTGTTCGCTGGACAATCCGCACATCACATTTGTGCCCTCATTACACGAGCATGTGCCATGTTCCAGCCAAACTCTATGCCTGGAAACTCTGGCCACAGTCTTGTGGAAACCGCGCCCAACATGGCCTAAAGAGTGCTGGCGGTCAGTGAGGCGCAAGTGCAGTTTAATGACTCTCATGTGCTTCGCTGTGGGTACCCGGAGCGCTGGCCACGTTCATTTGCAGTGCATCACCCAGCGTGGGATGCCTAAACGGAAGGCTTCAAAGGACAGTATCTCGAGTCTTACCACCACCAACTGCTACTGCCACTGCTACTGCTACTGCTACTGCCACTGCCACTGCTACTGCTATTGCTACTGCTATTGCTACTGCTATTGCTACTGCTACTGCTACTGCTACTGCCACTACTGCTTCTAGTACCAATTCTACTACTACTACTACTACTCCTACTACTCCTACTACTGCTTTACTCTTGCTACTATTGCTACTAGACTACTACTAGTACTACTACTACTACTACTACTACTACTCCTACTCCTGCTGCTGCTGCTGCTACTACTACTACTACTACTAATCTGCTACTGCTGCTGCTGCTGCTACTGCTACTGCTGCTGCTGCTACTACTACTACTACTACTACTGCTACTACGACTTTTACTACTAGTATTACTACTCCCGCTGCTACTATTACTACTACTACTACTGCTACTGCTACTACGGCTACGACCACGACTACGACTACGAATAGTACTACTAGTACTACTAGTACTGCTAATGCCAGTAGTATTTCTGGTAGTATTTCTAGTAGTGCGAGTACTACTACTACTACTACTACTACTACTACTACTACTACTACTGTTCCTCCTCCTCCTCCTCCTGGGGTGTGCGCCACCTGAACCCTCCAGCGCATCCCACGGCACCAATTGAGACTTAAATGAGGCCTCGTGTAAAATCTTGTGCGTGCGCGCGTGCAGCCCGGAATCAGCCAAGTGTGTGATATTTCTTAGGAGTATTGTGGGCAATTTGCATGATGCTGAAATGATTGGGCCCACAGCCAGACCCATCTTAGCCAGCTGGCCGTTTGAGTCGCATCATTTCATCGACTCAGTGCCACAGAAGGCGAGTGGATGGAATCAACCTCTTTCGTCGCTGCGCCAAGAATTCATTTCGAGAATTTTTTGATGAAATGTATTTTGGATCTATCTCATTTGTGAATTTGTTTCTTGTTGCGTTCATAGGGTTCGAACTCACTTCCGCGCAGTACTCTTGCTGGAACAGCATCTTTAATTATCCTACAGTAGATTGATGGATTGATGTCCTCAATTTCGTTAAGGCGTGAGTCTGATCCAATGGTTTTTTGAGAACACCGGAACCTCCAGTATTGCCGTGTTGTGTTTCGAGTTGAAACCTTAGGAATCTTACTATGTGCGCGTATTTTTTCAGTCCCCATTGTGCGCGCAACATCCTGTTGCATTGTTTGTGTGAACACTTTGCGTACTACGCGCAACAATATACTGCACTCTTCGGGGGGGAGCATATGTTGCAGGAACATTTTTGAATCCTGAACCATTCCGTGTGATTTGAAGTTTGGGTCTCCCCACTTGTTTGCTACCACCACCGTTGATGGGCGGAGAAAAGTTTGCGGCGGTGTCCCTGAGCATTGCCAGGCGATACCGCGGATCACAGCGTTATCCGGATGAATTATATAACATTTGCCCTTGTCATGCTTCACTGCTCCATGTCCTTCTTCGAGCAAACGTTACCCGGCTGCCTCACCGCCATGAATCAATTTCCTGCCTGTTCCCCAACCAAAGCAATGTAGAAAGACACGGGCACGGTTTTTGTGCATAGAGTGGGCTTGGTCCAAGACTCGGGCTGTGTTCCACTTGTCGTATTCGACGTTGCCGGATGCCTCTGTGCCTTGGGCATGAAGCCGATGGCTGTTGCTGCTACTGCTGCTGCTGCTGCTGCTACTGCTTCTACTGCTAGTACTACGACTACTACTACCACCACCACCACCACTACTACTACTACTACC
>CAXIVM010000272.1:0-14378 GCA_964035705.1 Porites rus | reverse complement strand
CAGTGCCGCATCAGGACAGGAGGTGAGCCGAAGTCGATTCGAACGGCTTGAGAGTCAGGTTGGTCACTTGAGTGATACTTTGCTAGCTCTAGGACCGGCCTTGCAACAGTTAGTTCAGCTTCATGCACAACCTTCAACAGCCGCACCAAATGTTGGCTCCCCGCCTGTGGTGATGCCGGCACAAATGCTTGTGCCTCCGGTTCGAACTGTTGATCCACAGGTTCCCACGAACGCCGTCCCGCCGAATCCAAATCCAGAGAGTTCGTGCCAAGCACCACTGCTGGATCTCAAGTGCCGTTTCCGAGCACTCCAATCCCAGTCCAACCAGCCGATCTCGGTAATCCGAATACCCCAGTGGACCCATTGCAGCATAATGATCAACCTTTCCCGAGCTTGCGGGCGTCACCAGATCGCAATGGTCCACCACCTTTTGCATCCGCTCAGAACTTGAACGGAGTGAATGTTCCACCACCTCCGGGAATCACAGGACTTTCAGAACCCCAATCCATCGTAGGTCAGCAGCCCATCCAAATAGACACCCCACATGGGTCAATGAACGATGGCGCAGAAGAGAACCCATTCAAGCGAAGTGAACGTTGGATGCCATCAGTCCCAACACCATCGTGTGAAGAGTGGAAAACTCGTGCAGGGGAAATCACCGGGTTCCTCAACTGGCTCACCACCCTCGCGTCTTGGACCGGCCTAGGATCCAACGCGTATCCTTCGGAGATTATGATGGCCATCAGGAAGTCAGAGCCTCTCGGATGGCATCGCCTTCAGCCAAGCCAGGTGACCCGATCTGTGAGACTTTTGTCTGTTTTGAAGCTTTGTTTTAGTAACCATGCACGAGCGAATCTAGTCATCAAGAACTATGAAGAGTCCAAGGGGTACACACGTTGCTGTGGTTTCGAATGCCTTCGTCTCATTGCCAGAGAATTCTCAGTCAAAACCCGGACTGAGCTCCTGTTCTTCCGAACACAACTGGCAAATAGCAATATCACAGCACCCACAATCCCGAGGTAATCAGAAAGATTCAATCAGAGTTGATTCAATATGAACGGGTATCCCAGTTGGTTGATCCTTCCGTGAACGTCGCAGGGCTTGAGTTCGTTGAAGCCGATAAAGTGTTGATCCTCCTTCGTGCTTTGCCTCAACCCTGTCGCCAGTGGGTAGTTCTCAATGCCCCAAACGAATCTTTCCAGACCTATGTCGATTGCGCTCTTCGGTGCGAAGCACAACAGCGCATTTGGTCCGACCTCAATGGCAAGCCGATTGCAAGCCTTTCAGGTTTCGATCATAAGGGCAAGGGGAAGGACAAAGGGAAGAAAGGGAAAGGTTCTCAGGAGAAAGGAGGGAAGGATCATGCCAATACTGGCAAAGGAAAAGGATCAGGATCAGAGACACGCGCCTGCTTCCACTGCAATGAGCGAGGCCATCTCGCCGTCGATTGTCCGAAGAAGCCGACAGGAGGAAAAGGGTTTCGGTGACAAGGGATCCAAAGGAGAAGGAAAGGGAAAGTGGAAGGAGAAAGGTAAGAAAGGAGAGAAAGGTGAGAAGGTTTCGAAAGGTAAACCCAAGGGGAAGAGGTGGAAGAGGGCCACAGAATTTTCACAACAGCCGGAGTCTGAGGCTGGAAGTGAGATTTGGTCTGAACCTGATGTTGAGGAAGGTGGCCGTTTGTCGATGTTCTCATCCCCATCCCAAACTTTGGATCCGTTTTTCATGCGCCAATCCACCGAAGACCATGATCCATATTTGTGGTTAGTTGATTCCGGTGCCAGCAAAACTGTTGTCTCTGTTCATGCGTTGAAAGCATATAAAGTCATCCGAGAAAGGGAAATGCAGAATCCCATCCAGTTTCGGACCACATCAGGGGAACAAGTCGCCATCGGTCGTGAGTGTATGCTCGAGGTTTTCTTTCCAACGTTCATCGAATACGATGACCGTGAGAAGTCGAAGTTGGTTAGATACGAAGTCAGAGCTGTAATCGGTCCAGTCGAGCATAATTTGCTGAGTGTCCACAGCCTCACGAGAATGGGTGCGACTTTTGAATTTGGTCCCGAAACGTGTTCCATTCGTGTTTCTGACATACAGTGCAGCATTTGGGCAAATGTTCCCTGGCTTCAAGCTCATCATCGCCGGGGAAGATCCTCCTCGAAAGAGGATGTCGAGATGCAGGCCCAGATTGTTGAGCCTTGGTCCGACACAAGCCCATCCAATCAAGGTTCCAGAAGTCCAAAGAGTAGGTCTAAGATCACTGTTTCTCAAGACACGTCCTTTCGCTTTGAGCCGAACATGCCACGGACTTCGAACCATGTAAAGATGTTGCAATTTGCCGACTCGCCTGAAGTGTTTTCGTATGAGCCCAACCCAGAAGAGCCCAATCACATCCCAAGTGCAGAGAATGATCGACCCATGTCTTTGCACCTGAAAGCCGAATCAGTTGATCTTGTTGACATTCCGCTGCCCGACCCAGGTGACATGGAAGAACGACATGATCCAGAAACAAGTGGATCAGGAGCTGCACCAGCAAGCTATGAGCAACTCAGTCGAAAAGTCGAGCTTGAGCTGAGTTTGCATCGTCGGAGAGGACACTTGCCATTCGATAACCGGTGCAGCCATTGTCAGAAGAGTCGTTCGGTCATCCGTCATCCGAGAGTCACCGATCGGGGTCGAACACCTGAAGGTCACAAAGTTCTTTTGGTCCAGGCTGATTTCATGTTCATTGAGTCCCACAAAGTCCTGGTCCTCAGTGATGCAGGGACAGGTCTGTTAGGCACTGCATCTATCGATTCGAATCCCGACAGGACTATTGCAGACATCAAACAGTTTTTCCGTCAATTGGGGATCAATGAGACTAGCAGTACTGTTGTTGAAGTCCTAGTGGACAGTGAGCCTGCATTAGGTGCTCTCCTGAGACGAACAGGATTGACCTTGCAGATCCGTGCTGCCGCACCTCAGGCACACGAGACAGTTGGCCTGGCCGAGAGAAACGTTCGTCGATTCAAAGAAATGGTTGCTTGCATTAGAAGTGACATGAGGGCACACGGATATGACTTGACCCGAAACGCTGAATGTTACCACTGTGTCCTCCAATATGTTGCACAAACACACAACCATTTCGGAATCGGTGCATCCACAGGTCAGTATGAAAATCTGAGTTCACGACGCTCTCCCCATCGAGCTTGTAGTTCAAAAGAATCGACCTGCCCCTTCATGCTCTCTGTTCGGTAGTGTGGTCCACGCCAGGGTGCCAGATTCTTTAGCAGCGGCCATCCCAGAGGGAAGAAGATTCGTCCCGGCCGCTTATTTGTTCATTCGACCCAACAGTCTGTCTCATGTGGTCTCATCAAAGATTGGTTCAGATGTCCATGTGTTTCAGAGTGAGATCAAGCCGCTGTCGCATGTCGTGTGGGACCCATCACTCGCACCTGCTTTGATTAAGGAGATTGCTCGAGAAGACCGACCGCCGAATCCTGACCTTGAGAAGATTGCCGAGCCCCAACACGACCAGGTGGGAATCAAAAAAAGTCTTCCCCTCAATGGTCCTCCCCGTGCTTGGATTAAAGATCATGGGCCCACGCCAAATTGTTCGGCATGCAACTCAGCCAGTAGGCATGGAAGAAAGCACTCTGCACCCTGTTGGCCGTCGTTACAAAGAGTGGGTCGAGTCCGAGAGAGAGCGAATGAGAGAGTCATTGCCCAAAGAGTCCATTGAGTCCCATGAACATGTCCCAAAGCGTCCCGATGCATCAGTTGTTCATGATGTTGATGCATCAAGCCCCAATCCGTCCCATCCAACGGGAGGAGTTCGATACGGCCAGCGTCCACCCATGATTGCAGGTGATAGGGTGCCCACTCCTGAGTCTGAGGGAATCGTGCCTGGCGTATCGTCGAAAGATCGGATTGGCGTCGGGCCTGGAGATGACATTGACATGGAGGAGTACGACCCATCAGTTGTAGGAGATGATGAAATGCGCGATGCTTCAGCAGATGGTCCTCCTGATCCGGCAAAGATGCCAATGGACCTTTCGGAATTTGCATCGTGGCTCATGCCACCACCAGAGGAGTTGATTCAGAGCCATGCCAATCAGAATGTGTTTTGTCCATTTTTGTTCCTCCCAAACACGCCGAAAGCCTTCGAAGTGGAGAATTTACGTTCTGCGGTGTCAAGATCTATCTCGTAGAACCTGAATTGGGAATCTCAGAGGATGGGCAATCCACATTCAGTCCTGAACTTGTGAAGTCTGGCCGACGCACAGAACTCTTGGCAATGGACCAACTCCACGTTGGTGATCCGATCTCCGAAGAGACAGCCCGAGCATTGGCGCATGAGCTTGGAGTAAAGATCATAAGTTCAAGGTGGGTTTTGACCAGCAAGACAATAGAAGGGGAACAGAATCAGCGCAGAGCTCGATGCGTCGTTCGGGAGGTTGCCTCAGGTTCCATGAGCGCACATAATTTAGGCATATCATCAGCCACTCCGAGCATCGAGGCTTTCAGATCTTTCATCTCAGCAGTGCAATACTATGATCTTTACTTGACCAGTTTGGACATCAGTACCCGCATTTTTGCGCAGCTATTTGCCGAAGGGCATTCGCGCAATCATCAGATTGCCTGCTGATCTTTCGCTCCGGGCTGATGCCTATCAAGCAGTCTACTGCCTTGACTTGCACCGTGCAATGAATGGGTTGCGTGTGGCCAGTAAAGCATGGTTGGGAACATGTTCTCAAATCCTCCGAGATAATGCAGGTCTCATCACATGTCCTTCAGAACAGACCATATTGGCAGGTGTCACCAATCCATCAGGAGTGCCAACCGCAGCGCTTGTCTACGTAGATGATTTGCTTGTAGGTGCACTTTCGCCACGAGGCATTGATGATGTGAGGTCTGCACTGTCGGCTTCGTTGAAAGTCAAAACGACTGGTTCCATCCACAAGTTCACGAGGTGTTGGAGGAAAGCTCATGTTTCTTGGGAGGGAAGTCATTGGACCTCAGCATTCCAGTTCAATGTTGGTCAGGGTTCCCCCAAGTTACCTTGAAGACCTTTTCACGAACGAGCCGTTTTGCAGTGACCTCAAAGCATCACCAGTTCCGCCTGATCTGCTGGCCATCCTTGAGAAAGGTCATCGCGATCCGACCACCGTCACAGTTTTGTCAGAAGAGGCTGCAAGCCGTTACAAGAAGATAGTCGGCAAGCTGGCATGGTGGTGCCATTCGCGTCCAGACCACTCGAGGTTTCTGTCGCTCCTGGCAACCGTGCAGTCCGATCCCACGAACATCCATGAGAACATGCTTCGTAAATATCTCAGGTTCGTCCGAAGTGTTGCCCACCAATTTCAACGATTCCCCGCTGAAAGCGACACAGTTCCGTTCTATGAAGGACTGACTGGTGTATCGGACGCTTCATGGGGATCTAGCGACAGTGAGAAACGTAGATCGATAAGTGGGGGAGTCATTTACTGGAAGGGAAATGTCATTAAGGCATACAGCAGAATGCAACATTGCATCACATTGTCGTCGTGTGAGTCAGAGGTGATTGCTGTTTGCCAGATCTCCCAGGAATGCATAGGTTTGAGACACCTCACAGAGTTTTGGGGAACTTCGCTGATCCGGCCGAACTTGAAAAATTTCACGAGACTGACATCACCACGATTGAGTTCGACCGTGTAGGGAGCAATGGGATTCGGGAAAGTTATCCGATTGTTGTTTTCTCGGATTCGCAGAGTTGTTTGGCCGCCCTTCAGAACCAGGGTCTTTCGGTCTTTCAAGACGAGTGCGACACATGTCACTTGCTACATGTTTTGTTCAGTCGCTCATTGAAGCCGGACACCTGGTTCTCACGTGGATCTCAGGAAGGTACTGTGTAGTTGATTTGCTTACCAAGATCTTGAACAAAGATCTCACCGAGTTCCACAGGTGCCAAATTGGTATTGTCGAATCCTCAGCCCCCGAAACATGGCAGTTTGAAGTCAAAAAGAAGTCCAAAGGTCTTGACAAGAACCTGGCTGACGCACAGCCAACCGAGACTGCAGACCAGTCATGGGGACAGAATGTCCTCGAGGCCTCAATCGAAGAGCCTGACGCGCGCCCCATTCGAGATTTTTGTGAAAGGTTGGATTGCATCATGGCAAGAGTCCAGGCAAAGCGCATCACACACCTGGTGATCGATATGTTCACCAACCCCAATGCAGGCTTCTCCCAAATCCAAGACTTGCCTGAATTCCAAAGCTTGGGTGTGATCGCAATCACCAAGAACTGTCCAGTTCAGGCCATCAAGGGGAGGCTGATCGAATGGTTAAACCATGTGATTGAGAAGTGCCCAACCTTGCTGGTATTGTGCTGGGTTAGCCCTCCATGCACCGGAGGCAGTCCGGTTCTGAACCTTATTGCTAAGGCACGAAGGCTTGAGCTGCAAAAGGAACACTTTCGCACGTTCTCGTTTTTGTTGTCGGAAGCGACTCCCATCATCGAGATTGCTAACATTCGTTGCCTTGAACTTTCCAAATCCTGTACGTATTGGAAAACTGAGTTGATTCAGACGAACTGTCAACTTTGGGGACTCAGGTTCATGAAGGAAATATCCGCGTTGTAGCTACCAGAGTGATCAAAGCATGACGGCAAAGCACGTGTTTCGTGTAGCTTGCAACATGCCCCTGTTCCGAACCCAAAACGTGTTCTTGCGTCCAGCATTTGCCATTGAATCACCAGCGCCTCGAATCGTTGGGTTCGTATCCGAGTGCATTGGCTGTGGAGGCCGCATCTTGGTTCGTGTCCAAAACGAGGGCATCACTGGCAGCTGCGTAGAGATCTCAAGAGCATGAATTCACGTGTGTTTAAGTCAACTTCATTTGAAAGATCTTGATTGATGTTCTTGACATGAACTTCATTCGATAAGCGACTCAATAATATCGACTTGATCCGAACTTGAAGTTCACTGCATGTCACGCCGGCTAGTTTCGATAATTAGAGCTTAAAAATTGCATTGCACAAATCACCCCCAGGGTTGAACTTGATTTGCCATCCAGAGCAGACGGTCACGACCTTGAGGTTTCGATGTTCCACATTTGTGTTTTATTTTTGACTCGGCACATCCTCGCATCCTGATTCTTGGGGATGGCGCCGAAGATCACCATCATTGTGGAGGGAGATTCACCTGCCGACCTGCAGGTAAACATCTGCAGCGGGCCAGCTTCAAGCACCAAGGGCAACGGTGGAAAAGGGGAGGAGTCAGAAGCACCCTATCCCACAAAGGGATATCGTGTGAAAGGAGAAGGGAAGTCGAGCAGTGCATCAACCACAAGACAGGGTTCCTCCATAGCTCAGGCATCCACTGATCAAGCACTGGCCGGAGAAGATTGGGAGCAAGTCAATCATCTGTCCTCGGATGAATCTCACCAAGGGGACCTCAGCCGCCCAAACCCTCCACCAAGTGCACCCAGTCACAGCCCAGATGCAGCAGCCGAGGATCCACCTTCCACTACCTCTGATGGCGAGGTCAGGGCAGTTTCGTATTCCGTGTGCCGGAAGACCGGGCGTTGCTTTCACAAGAACAGTTGTGGAATGCTTCGAGCCAAAAGGCCATCTGAGTTGTACCAGTGGTTGCAGATTTGTCCCAACTGCTGTCCTCGCGGGGTGATTCGAAGGGACCAGAAGTTCGTGTTTTCCGAGCGTCATCCACAGTTTCTGCACCATTTGAATTTGAACGGGACTGTGGATTGCCTCGATGGCTATGATAAAACGGTCACCCCGTGCAGCCAGTGTATTGGAATCCCATAGGTTGTGAGATGTTTGATGCTAGGTTTGAACCTTGGAATATGTGATCCTCTCAAAGAGAACTTCACAAAGGTCTTCTAAGTTTACAGTTGTGTTTCAGATGCCTCGATTTCACTTGCAGGTTTGCTTGTACGCCTCGGTTCCACTTGTAAGACAATCCCGACCGATCGGGAGTGTTTGCGTGCGGGACTCATCCCACTCCTGGTGCCTTGGAGCTTAGAACGTGTTTAGTTTCAGTGAGTTAGATAGGTTCTTGACTTTGGAGTATGACAGCGATTCCATAGGAATAATGCTACACAAACCTCCGAGCTTGAATATCCAAAATGGCATCTCATGCCATTTGCAAGACAACCGAACCCGAATTCGGTTCAAGTCGAACATGATGTTTCAAAGAGGATTGGTGCCTCAGCATCTGTCCTTCCAGTGCGCAGGCGGTTTATCCTCGGTTCAATTCGAACATGATGTTTCAAAGAGATTGGTGCCTCAGCATCTGTCCTTCCAGTGCTCAGGCGGGTTATCCACGAACACAGTCGAGGAATTCCAAAAGCCTGTGCCAATTTTGCTCATGTTCTCCATGACACTACCTCACTAGCATCTTGAAAGATTCTTTTGCTGAGCATAGATATTTTTCTTGAAGCTGGGAACAGACGTGTCACAGAACATATGATTGGAATTGCAATCCCGACATGGCCTGATCGGGATATATGAACCAAGCTTGCTATCACCACTGCAGATCATGATCAGTTTGAACGGAATGCCATAGTTGTGGGGGGGTGTGAAAGGATGACACCCTTTACATATACCATGACAACCATGTCCTTCCGTTGTAGCATGCTTGCCGGAAATCCAGTCCAAACCAGGCTGCAGGTCTTCGACCTGTTTTTGGCCGCTCGTGCGACCGGACGTCGCACAAATCGAGAAGAGTACCAACTTGAACCATGCCACTACTCGTGGCTCAAGTGTCTGCGCAAAAGAAAGCGCGGCACGCCAGGGGAACGGGGCGGTGGACGTGGCGACTATTCGCAGTCGCTGGCTTCGAGGTTTGCGTTTTTTAATTGTTCACGATTGTTCAACCAGAAGTGAATCTTCATAGGTGGTGGTGGTGGTGGTGGTGGTGGTGGTGGTGGTGGTGGTGGTGGTGGTGGTCGTGGTGGTGGTGGTGGTGGTCGTTGTAGTAGTAGTAGTAGTAGTAGTAGTGGTAGTCGTCGTGGTGGTGGTAGTAGTAGTAGTAGTGGTGCTAGTAGTAGTAGTAGTAGTAGCAGCAGCAGTAGTAGTAGTAGAAGTAGTAGAAGTACTGGTAGCAGTAGCAGCAGCAGCAGCAGCAGTAGTAGTGGTAGTAGTAGCAGCAGTAGTAGCAGCAGTAGTAGTAGTAGAAGTAGTAGCAGGAGTAGTAGCAGTAGCAGCAGCAGCAGTAGTAGTAGCAGTAGTAACAGAAGTAGTTGTACTAGTTGCAGTAGCTTAGTAGAGCTTAGAGTAGTGGTAGTAGTAGTCGTCGTTGTCATCGTCGTCGTCATCGTCGTCGTCGTGCTAGTCGTAGTGGCAGTGGCAGTGGCTTTAGTAGTTGTTGTTGTTGTTGTGGTTGGTAAAATCGTCGATAGTGGGAAGGAATTGCAGGTAGAAGTAAGAGTAGAGGGAGTATTGTACACGGTAAGTGGCAGTACTAGTACTAGTAGTAGAAGAAGAAGTAGTACTTGTTGTTGTTAGCAGGTAGTCCAGTTGCCCTGCACACTTCTTTTTGACGGTACACCACCACTCTCTGTAGCCAGCGCACCTTCTAACCTCAACACATCTCATTCGCCAAATGCTGTTTCTTATGGACAAAATGTCTGCCCTCCTAAAACCTTCACTACAAATTTAGAAAATGTTTGATCCAATCCAAACTCCACATCATGCGGGTTCCAGAAACAAGCTGATCTCTTTTCTAAGGCCACTGATCATATGGATCTCCACGAAAACAATGTGACTCGAGAAATCCAGCGGACTATCCCAGCCCTTGATGCTTTCCAAGTGGCCTTTCATCCTGTCTACACTCAGCTCACTAAAGTTTCACTTCGAGCCAAACTAACAAACGGTTCTTCTCGAGACAGAAATCCGTCTCGGCTCTTTGCCATTTGCTAAACATGCTGTTCGCAAGCTGATGTCAAGACCTACATGAGACATCCTGCTGAATTCTTTGTCTTTTGTTCATGCATCGATGAACGGGTTCAGTCCAGTCTCATTCAAGGTACGTTGTCATGCATTGAACTCCGACCTTGCCTGACCTGTCTTGGTGGCCAGAGGAAGTTCGGAATCAATGTAGTGCACAAAGAACGGCTTGCTTGGGCAAGTTTTCCATGGGAGGCGTAGATTTCACAAATCCTGCAAACCGAAATATGCTACTTAACTTACGAGTCTTGTTCGTCCCTTCAGCCAGCCGCAGACGTCACTACTGAAGCTCCACTCCTCAATCGCGTAGGACGCCAATCTGCGAAAATGGAAAATGAAGATCCACCACCACTACTGGGTGTGTCTCAACGACTTCTGGAGATGCATGATCTCTGACAGTTGAAAGCACGGGATGCAGCTCCTTCCGCCTGTGGCTGGGTGAAAAGATTGTCCAATGTCTTGCAAGCTTACAACTCAATCATTTGCACCATGCATTGAGACACCCCTGAACGGATTTAAAGACCTAGATCTGCTGCTGGTCCGGCCAATTTGGCACGGAAATTGGCATCAGGACGCTCAGACTGCTCCTGCGGTGGCTGGCGCTGCACTCAGGGAATAGGCCTTGGGCGGGGAGTGGTGGTGAGAGTCCATGCCAGTCTCTTCCACCTCCTCGCTGATCCTCAACATGCGCGTCCTCTTGAGGACGAAGAAGGAAATGCCGGACAGGAGACCAGCCCACACGATGATCATCAGCACCTGCAAAATGATTTGCAAATCGCAAATATTGATGCTACAAAACGAACTGCCTCCTATAATCCGAACGGGAAAGATAGAAGATAAGAAACAATATTTTCAAATAGAAGGCAGTCATTTTGGGAAAGTTGGGCCATGGTTTCAAATAGAAGAAACTGACAACGTCCAGAGAATCTCCGCAGACCGATTTTTACGATTTCGGGCACTTCAAATAGAAGATACTGCTCAGCTGAGAGGTTTCAATTAGAAGAAATTGACAACGGCAGCCCTGGCCAGTCCAATCTTCTGTGAACACTACTCAGTAAAGGAAAGGAGAGAGGAGAGGAGAGAGGAGAGGCGAGAGGAGAGGCGAGAGGAGAGGCGAGAGGAGAGGCGAGAGGAGAGGCGAGAGGAGAGGCGAGAGGAGAGGAGAGAGGAGAGGAGAGAGGAGAGGAGAGAGGAGAGGAGAGAGGAGAGGAGAGGAGAGTCTATTATACAAGAAATTGCTTGCGCCAATCTTCTATTTGAAGGGTTTGGAAATTTGCCGCCGGGACGGTTTCAAATAGAAGAGGCCAGGTGGAACAAAAAATTCCGGTCACAACGTTGGTGAAAAACGAGAGAGGCCAAGCCCCGAGCCACTTCAAATAGAAGATGCAAAAAAAGCAGAGAAGAAGAAGAGAAGGGAAGGGAAAGGAGAAAGGGTGGGGAAAGGGGGAAGGAGGAAGGCAGGGGGAAAGAAGCAGAAGGGAAGCGAGAATCTAAGACCGGGGAAGGGGGAAGGAGGTAAAGGAAAGGAAGGTAAAGGTAAAGAGAAGGAAGGAAAGGTGGAAAGGGAAGGGGAAGGCACTGGTCTTCCAGGCCCGAGCCACTTCAAATAGAAGATACCAAAAAAAGGCAAAGAAGAGGAAGAGAAGGGAAGGGAAAGGAGAAAGGGCGGGGAATGGGTGGAAGGAGGAAGGCAGAGGGAAAGAAGCAGAAGGGAAGGGAAAATCTGAGAAGGGGGAAGGGGGACGGAGGTAAAGGAAAGGAAGGTAAAGGTAAAGGGAAGGAAGGAAAGGTGGAAAGGGAAGGGGAAGGTCCTGGTCTTCCAGGCCCGAGCCACTTCAAATAGAAGATAAAAACGAATGCAAAGAAGAGGAAGAGAAGGGAAGGGAACGGAGAAAGGGTGGGGAAAGGGGGAAGGAGGAAGGCAGGGGGAAAGAAGGAAGGGGGAAGGAGGTAAACGAAAGGAAGGTAAAGGTAAAGAGAAGGAAGGAACGGTGTAAAGGGAAGGGGAGGGCCCTGGTCTTCCAGCCCGAGCCACCTCAAATAGAAGATACGAAAAAAGACGGGAAGGGAAAGGAGAAAGGGTGGGGATAGGGGGAAGGAGGAAGGCAGGGGGAAAGAAGCAGAAGAGAAGGGAGAATCTAAGACCGGGGAAGGGGGAAGGAGGTAAAGGAAAGGAAGGTAAAGGTAAAGAGAAGGAAGGAAAGGTGGAAAGGGAAGGGGAAGGCACTGGTCTTCCAGGCCCGAGCCACTTCAAATAGAAGATACCAAAAAAGGCAAAGAAGAGGAAGAGAAGGGAAGGGAAAGGAGAAAGGGCGGGGAGAGGGGGAAGGAGGAAGGCAAGGGGAAAGAAGCAGAAGGGAAGGGAAAATCTGAGAAGGGGAGGGCGAAGGAGGTAAAGGAAAGGAAGGTAAAGGTAAAGAGAAGGAAGGAAAGGTGGAAAGGGAAGGGGAAGGCCCTGGTCTTCCAGGCCCGAGCCACTTCAAATAGAAGATACAAAAAAAGACAAAGAAGAGAAAGAGAAGGGAAGGGAACGGAGAAAGGGTGGGGAAAGGGGGAAGGAGGAAGGCAGGGGGAGAAGCAGAAGGGAAGGGAGAATCTGAAGGAGGTAAAGGAAAGGAAGGTAAAGGTAAAGGGAAGGAAGGAAAGGTGGAAAGGGAACGGAAGGCCCTGGTCTTCCAGGCCGAAAGGAGAAAGGAGACAGGAACTGGCTACTTTTTACACTTTCTTTTCTACACTTTAGCAAGTGGCCTGGGTTCACCTTTTCAAGCTCAAAAAAGGCTCTTCCAGGCCACTTGTTTTTTCTACACTTTTTCTCCTCAATTTTCTAAAAATTGTATTCAATTTTTACAAGTTTTTCTTCAAACAAGTCTCTGTCGGGTCGGGATGCGACCCGGTGACGTCTCTGAGCTCAAAAAAATGCGAAATGTTTAACTAATCTATTTTACCTTTTTGGAGGGCTGCGCTCTCTGTGTCTATTCCCCTTAACGGGTCCATCGCTCGGCCCGGCGCTCGGAGCTGGTTCACCGGGAGCTTCCTTGCAGAACTTTCTCTTCTCCAGGGAGGGAGGGAGGGAGAGAGGGAGAGAGCGAGAAAGAGTGAGAGCGCAAGGGAAAGAGAGCGGGCGGCTCATGCGTATTTTGTGCCAAAAATACTATTTCTTCTATTTGAAGACCTGTTTGTGAGCACGTTTATCAACCTGTTATCTTGACGCTTTTCTTCTATTTGTCCCGGAACCCTGCCACGGGAGGAAGGTGCAGCCTTCTAATTGAAAATATTGTTGTTTCTTCTCTAATAGTTTCCCGTACTATAATATCTTCTATTTGTTTTGCCCGGGCTTGTGGGCCATCTTCTAATTGAACCGGTCGGGTGTTCAAAACCGGGCACGCTTTCAAATAGAAGATTTTCACAACTAATTTCTTCTATCTTAGGCGTCTGGATTATATGTCTATGTTCAGTCGACCCAAGAAAGCAGAAAAAGGTGCGATTGTTCTGCCGCAAGGAACCATCACGACGTTGGCTCCAAGGCCCGTACCATTGGCACCGGTCTTGCAAGAAACCCCATCGGAACCCGGAGTGCAGCTCCATCCACTCCAGCCGTGGTAGTGATCAAAACCCTTGCCCCAATCGAAGAGGGCCACTGCCATGCATCCCCAGATGCCACAGAAGCCGTGAACTGGGCTGGCATCCACAGGGTCATCAACCTTCAGCTTTTGGAGAAGCATGGATGCTCCCTGGTAGACAAATCCTCCAATCAATCCAGTAGCGAAGGCTGAACCACATTCCATGCTTCCACAGCCTGCTGTGATGGAGACCAAGCCTGCAAGGATACCATTGCACAAGCCACCGACATCGTACTTCTTCGTGATGAAATAGCGAAGGACAAACACGGTGATTCCACCTGTGGCAGCAGCCAGAGTCGTGTTCATCGCCACCTGTGCTGCCAAAGCACCATCGTTCCCGGTCTTCATCGTGAGGGTGGATCCTGGGTTGAAGCCATACCAGCCGAACCAAAGCGCGAAGGTTCCCAGCACCACCAAGGGAAGGTTGTGAGGCTCAAACTCCTCTGGGTTCACGAAGCGGCCCTTCCTTGGTCCCAGCACAACAGTACCAGCAAGGCCACTGACTCCACCAGTGAGGTGGACAATGCCACTGCCTGCGGACCAGCGACGAGATCTCTATACAATGAGGGTCCAAAAGGCATTTTATAGAGTCGAATCTCGAGCCTAAAAAGACGCTTGATTTGGAATTCCGAACACCAGCCCGCCTGCAAAGTCCATGTATGAGACATCGAAGACTGTGGCCAGCCAACCTCCACCCCATGTCCATGCCACAACCACGGGATAGATGAAGCTCGTCATAATGAGGGCGTAGGCTGCATAGGTAGGGCTTTTCACCCGCTCCGCAACTGCACCACTCACAATTGTAGCACCAGCAGTGCAAAAGGCCTGTGCGTGCAC
>CAXIVM010000271.1:0-25295 GCA_964035705.1 Porites rus | reverse complement strand
AAGCTAACCTTTCACCAAGGGCCAATGGCTAAGCTGGGAGATTCACCTGAGAGACTTCACTTGAGTGCATGTTTGTTCAATTGCGATCAAACAGGGTTGAATACACAATAGTTCACTAGCTGAAATATTGTTAATCATTGCTCAACAACTTCATACTTTGAATACAACATATATCAAACAATAAAAATATTTGTCAGAGCTTTTTGGTTCTTTTCCAATTCCATCAGATGAAGGTAATGCAGGAAAATATGTTTTTCTAAGATTTTCTAAACAGATTTCAATCAATTTCTTGAATATTTTGCAGTTGTTTTCAATGCGTTTTCTTGCTTTGGAAGTATAGTTGTGAAAGTTTGATGAAAAGTTGCATGAAAGTTTCATGAAACTTTCATGAAACTTTCAGATGATCATGAAAGTTAGATGAAACTTTCATGAAAATTTCATATCAACTTGAAAGTTTGATGAAACTTTCGTGAAACTTTCCATGTACTATGAAACTTTCATGAAACTTTCATGCAACTTTTCATCAAACTTTCACAACTATACTTCCAAAACAAGAAAACTCATTGAAAACAACTGCAAAATATTCAAGAAATTGATTTAAAATCTGCTTAGAAAATCTTAGAAACACATATTTTCGGGCATTACCTTCATCTGATGGAATTGGAAAAGAACTCAAGTGAAACCTTCAGTGAACTGTCCCCTGACCCTCTGTCAACGACCGCCCCCCATACCACTCAGTGAGGCTCTCAGGGAACACTCATCTCTTCAACTCTCTCCCATTTACTCTGTAGCCAAAGGCAATTTGTCAAATACTTTGAAATCTCCCTTCCAGGAGTCTCCAAAGCTCTCAATTAAAAACTACTGAAAGATGCCAATTGAAAAACTATATCCCAAGATGTTGACATCCAGCTTTACCTGCGAAATTGTGTCATTTGAGAATAGGTGGGAAAGTTGTTTCCTTGAGTATATTGGAAGGTTACTTAAAACATATGTTGAAAATAGTTGGAATCGGCAAGGTTTCTTCACTTGAGAGGTGTCCATGGAGAGTTCTTCACTTGAGAGATTGAAAGGTTTCTTCACTTGAGAGGTTTCTTCATTTAAGAGATCTTCACTTGAGAGTTCTTCTTTTGAAAGATGAGAGCACTTTGTGGGTTCTTTTCATAAGCGTTTTCACCTCCCTCCCTCCCTCCCCTCCCTCCCTGCATCGGTTTGGATGGAAGGGGCCACGCGGGAAACTTCCGAGAAAGAAAAAACTCGGAAGGTTCCCGCGCTGGTTTTTCCAAGCCTTCTAAGAAAGAGTTAGGCACGCATCACGTGCATCATTAGGGGAGCTTGCCCTCACTAGGGGGCGATGACTAAGGAACATGTGATTCACTATATTTTCTCTCTCTTCTCTCTTTTCTCTCTCTTCTCTCTCTTCTCTTCTCCCTTCTCTCTTCTCTCTTTTCTCTCTCTCTCTCTCTCTTCTCTCTCTTCCTCTTCTCTCTCTTCTCCTCTTCTCTCTCTTCCTCTTCTCTCGCTTTCTCTCCTCTCTCTATCTCTCCCCTCTCTTCCTCTCCTCTCTCTTTCTCTCCTCTCTCTTTCTCTTCTCTCTTTCTCTTTTCTGATTCTCTCCTCTCTTTCTCTTCTGGTTCTTTCCCTTCTCTCTCTCGCTCTTTCTCTCTCTCTCTTTCTCTTCTCTCTTTTGCTCTCCTCTCTCTTTCTCTCCTCTCTTCTTCTCTTCTTCTTCTCTCCTCTTCTTCTTCTCTCTTCCTCTTCTCTCTCTCTCTTTCTCTTTTCTCTTCCTCTTTTCTCTTTCTCTTCCTCTTTCTCTGTTTCTTTTCTCGCTCTCTCTCTCTCTCTCTCTTTCTCTTCTCTCTTTTGCTCTCCTCTCTCTTTCTCTCCTCTCTCTTCCTCTTCTTCTTCTCTCTTCCTCTCCTTCTTCTCTCTTCCTCTTCTATCTTTCTCTCCTCTCTCTTTCTCTTCTCTCTTTCTCTTCTCTGATTCTCTCCTCTCTTTCTCTTCTCGCTCTTTCTCTTCTCTCTCTTTCTCTTCTCTCTCTCTCTTTCTCTGATCTCTCTCTCTCTCTCTTTCTCTTCTCTCTTCCTCTTCTCTCTTCCTCTTCTCTCTTCCTCTTCTCTCTTCCCTCTTTCTCTTTCCTCTTCCTCTTTTGTCTTTTCTCTGTTTCTTTTCTCTGTTTCTTTTCTCTTCCTCTTTTCTCTTCCTCTCCTCTCCTCTCCCTCTCCTCTCCTCTCGTCGCTTCGCTTCGTTTCGCTTCGCTTCGCTTCTCTTCGCTTCTCTTCGCTTCGCTTCGCTTCGCTTCGCTTTCTTCTCTTCTCTTCTCTTCTCCCTTCTCTTCTCTGCTCTCTCTGCTCTCTCTTCTCTCTCCTCTCCTCCTCCCCTCCTCCCTTCTCTCTTCTCCCTTCTCCCTTCTCCCTCTCCCTCTCTCTCTCTCTCTGTCTGTCTCTTCCCTCTTCTCTCTTCTCTCTTCTATTTTATCTTTTCTCTCTTCTCTTCTCTTCTCTGCTCTGCTCTGCTCTTCTCTTCTCTTCTCTTCTCTTCCCTTCCCTTCCCTTCCTTCCCTTCCCTTCCCTTCCCTTCCCTTCCCTTCCCTTCCCTTCCCTTCGCTGCTCTTCTCTTCTCTTCTCTTCTCTTCTCTTCTCTTCTCTTCTCTTCCCTTCCCTTCCCTTCTCTTCTCTTCTCTTCTCTCCTCTCTCTTTCTCTTCTCTCTTTCTCTCTCTCTCTCTCTCTCTCATTCTCTTCTCCAAAACCCATTAAGGCTCTAAAATAACAACTAGCAAAAAGAGCTCCAACAAGTAAACTTACATCAGGTTTTGTTTCAAAAACACCTTTAACCTGAGGTTATTCTTATGAATAACCTAACCTTTAACTTAACCTAACCTAAGCTTAGGTTAGGTTATTCATGCGAATAACCTAACCACAACCTTGATTTCAATTAACCTACGTAGGTTATAGTTAACTATCTAGGTTAGGTTGTTTCAAATAACCTAACTCATGTTTTTAACCTAACCCGATCTATAGGGCATCGACCGTGTCGTCGGCCCCGTCTGCCAAGGCTTCCTCTTTGTCCGCCTTCCGGATGTTGTTGATCCGCTCTTCTTCTTCTTCGTCTGACTCATCACAGAACTCTGGCGGATCGAGCGCTGCCTGCTTCTCGGAGAGGCGATCACCAACCAATTCGTCTGCGGCCATGTCGGCCGCATCCTCCAGTGCCTCTTGCACCCAAAGTGCAATCTCAGCGTCACACCCATCGATGACATCAGTCTGCTCCTGGGTGGTTGGGGGAGATTCGGCTGGCCTTCCGGCAAGCATACCATTCAGCTTGTGTCGGACCTCGCTGATCGTGGGATATGCGAACAGGTCCTTGGTGATCTCCTCGTTGAAGAGTGCATCGCCCTCGGGCAGCACAGCAAGAGGCTCCATGTTCGGCTTTGCATCGAAGTACCTCAAATAGCTGTGGTGGTACCCGATGGCCGCTGTCCACCAAGTTGACGTTGCCGTCTTCGATGCGTCGGAATCGTCCATAAGGTTGTAGTCAGCAGCGTCCGCATTTCCGACCAGGACGAGGTCCCAGACGCCCGGCCTGTTCTTCAAGGCAGGCAAGGCATTGATCGCTGTCTGAACTCGGGCCTTTTGATTCAACGGCCAGTCGGCAGCGACCTTCCGGTCGGCTTCTATTTTGAGGAAACGAGCCTGATGGATCCAACGGCATCCAACATAGCCAC
This sequence comes from Porites rus, assembly GCA_964035705.1. Lineage (NCBI taxonomy): Eukaryota > Metazoa > Cnidaria > Anthozoa > Scleractinia > Poritidae > Porites > Porites rus. The sequence continues at coordinate 21,570 of CAXIVM010000271.1, read as the reverse complement.
CCTCGCCGAAGACGTCATTTCCCGACCAGGCGATGAAGATGATGACCCTTCGGCCGTTACACTCCACCTCATTGCGGGCGACAACGTCTTCTGTCAGGGCATCTGCCTTGGTCACCAGCTCAGCAAGACTGCCGCCCCACACCATTGCCGTCGTCAATGTCGACATCCAGGGCAGCTTCTGCTTGCTGATCAGGTCTCCCGCATTGATCGTGGAGTATCTTGGCTTCTCACCGGGAGGCGCGGGTTCATGGGACACCAAGGCAATGCTTGAGTCCCCGACCAAAACAACGTCGGCCTCACCTTCCGGTGGGCATGGTACATCCACGAGGCAGCACTCCGGAACTCGCTTCATCAAATCGACGAAGTTCCCGTACACCTCGCGATTGTTGCCGCCTCGAATGGTCGCGGACAACAAATCGCCCAAGTTCTGACGAACAGAACCGATGGCCTCAGGGTCAGTGATTTGAAAGCACACGTGATAGCCTGAGCTCGAGTCTCCACGGCCAAGCGTTCCCACTGGCTGACACGGTCCAAGACCGATTTGAGGTTGCCCTCCTCGACCTTGGAAAGAATGTCACTCACGGCAGGAGCTGGCATGGCGACCAGGTGCGATGAAGATCGAAGGCGAATTGCGACAAAAGCTTGAGAGATTGCTCTGTCAGAATCGAGCGTAAATGACGTGTGAATGAGGTCGGTCATATCAAATGTGTAGGCTTCAGTTTGCTTGAGGTCTTCTCCCCTACCGGGGGCATGTTCGACTACACAGTTACACTCCATGTCGACAGAAGAACTACGGATAATGTCATTGTTTGTTGCGATCGTCCAGGGTTTCTTGATAGGCAAGTTGTTTCGGTTGCGTAAGTTAAAACGACAACCATCGAAGGACACGGTTAGCATGTTGCGCTGATCTAGGAATTTCCTGACCTTGGGCAGCCTCCAGTACGCGCACCCTTTGGGCCACTCGATTGCTATTGCGACTGGCTCGTCAATGCTCTCGATTGTGGCCACGAAGGATTTCCACAGCTTGTTGAACTCTCGGACATGTCTCCGAATTCTTGCTTTGCCTGAAGGCATTTGCTTGTTCACGTATTGCCATGGTGAACCCCCCCGTGCACGGGAGACTAGCCCAAATCATTACATCGTTTGGCTTGTGTGTTCTGAGGAATTTCTTAATTGTGGTTTTGATGCGTCTCTGACAGGCTGGGCTGTTCAGGTTGTCTTTTTCTGTAACCCTCATAACCTTGCATCCTAATGCTGCCTTTCTTGACATGTCACCAAGCTTTGAGTCTTCACTGCAACACAGTTCGACAAGTAGTCTCTGGGCTTCAGGCTCGGCTACAGGTTCCCCTGAGCTGTACTCCTTCTCCGATTCCCCATCGCCTGCATGGGCGATGGCAGCATTGCGAGCGGGAGCACGGAGACCCATTGCCATAAGCTTAACAGCTTTCTTCCACTTGTCAGCATTGGTGAACGGCTTTGTCAAGATATCGGCTGCCTGCAAGACAGTTGGCCCATGTACTAGCCGAAACCATTTACGCTTAAACTGTTCTGCCAACCAGGATAAGTTGACCCTTTGAGTTTGTCTGTGTGACGAAACGACGGAGATTTCCCTGACTCCAATATTCGGATGGTAGCTTGATTGTCTTCTACAAAAACACCTTGAACAGAGCTCGGTGAAAACATGCTGACTAGCATCGACCCTTCACGCTCCGTCCCAAGGAATTCCCAATCCGTGAGAGCCTCTCGGATCTCTTGGCCTTCAACCCTGTAGTCCGCATCGTTCGGACCGTATACCCTGAACATCGTGCGTCCTGTCCATGGCCCGTCCATTGGGTACTCCCCCCGTGCTCTCCAGTTATCTTGGATCAGATCTAGGGTTTCCCTTTCGTGACATGATAGTAGTTCTGGCCATTCCCAATCGTTCGATGGGAATGAAACAGTCCTTGTCCACGGACGGAACGAACAAGTGATTTCTTGGGTTCGGGCTGATGTACGACAGACATCTTCGACTTGGGTCATATTCCCAGAACTCCCCGTGCTTATTAGGACTTGTCGTGACATACTCCATCGGTAGTTGTCTCGGCAAGCCTTCCGGCTTGCAATTCTTCCGGCGCATGTGGTTTGGAATACCCCCCGCGTTCTGGAGGCGCATCCATAAACCGGAGGAAGGCAGCCCAACCGCACGAAGGGAGACATTGGCTGCGACCACTTCGGACTCCGTGCTAGACACGCTGACGGACGTTTGCTTCTTGCTGAACGCCGTTAACGGGTAGTAGGTATTGGGACCTACAAGGACGAGGAAGCAACCACTGGTGCTTCTGTTATCGTATTCCCGGCATGGTCAGCGTCTGCAAAGACCCATAACTTACAGTCTGCAACCTTATCGCCTACGAAGGCGTTCATCCTGTGGTCGAGCGTGGAATGAACATAGCACACCAACCGACGCAGCGCCCGATCGCAGTCATCAGACCATTTCGTGACTCTTGCGGCGAGTCCTTGGACTGCTCTGAGAAGGTCGAACCTGGCCATTCGTGCAGCAAATAAAATCTTCATTAGAACACGTGCCGCTATGGGGGCTAGGACCCCTTTGGCCTCGTTCTCATCTTGGATCGGCCGTGCAATCCGTTCATCATGGAACGGGGTCGTGACCTGCTTCAATTTCAGGGCTCTATCCCCGGCCAGTTGAACGTATCGGTCCACACATGACTTCAGAAATGGTTTCATGTCATATGTGACTGTGTTCACCGGTTTCGACATACACGGCTCACTCTTGTCATTGAGTTGATCAAGGTACGAGAAGTTAGCACTACGTGCCTTGTTCTTAGCCGCACCTTCGTTCCGTGTTTTGGTGGCCATGGAAAGCACCGTTTGGGGGTCGTTAACTCTGTTGTAATCAGGTACGCGCAACCCGTCCATAAGAAAGGCTTCTTCCATGGTGTGTGGTGCGTAACTGATACTTCATGAACCTCCTCGGCAACACCTTCTGGTGTGCATGGTCGAATGATCGTCATTCGCTCACCGGATAACTTGATGTCTGACGCGACCTCTGGCTCCGGCCAGTAGCCGCTTTTCCGAGGCTGAATGTGGTGTCGAATGAAGTACCCTTGTCCGGGCTCAAAGTCCCAGTAGTCTTGTGTCCTGTGTTGTGCGGCTGCGGCCGGAACGGCGGCAGGGTCGGGCAACGACTTGTCGAACACGTGAGCGAAGGGATGATCACGGTGACCGAGTTTTACCCCAGTGGAAAACACATGATCGCATCCGAGGTATCGACCGACAGTACCGGGTTTGTCCATGTCGATCCTGGAGCCTATGAGTTCCCATCCTCGCTGCATTGATTCTTTGGGCCCAGACATCTTAAAATCGTCCACATATACCACCAATAACAACTTCAGTCGGTCATGAAAGAACACTGACGGCCAGCCTTCCGGATCTGGCATGAAGAAACCCACCTCAATTAACATACGTTCACAGTGGATCTCCCACAGCCCCCCGGAATCGGGGTGTCCGTACAAGGCAATTCTGAGTTTGCATGCCGGTCGGTTATATTTACCGACCCATTCTTTGGGCCACCGGTCCCTCGGAGGTTCAACCCATGTGTCTACTCCCTTCATAAGGGCCTGAGTATAGGCTTGTTTACCACCGGCTTGTTCGGCAGTGAAGCCTGGCTGTGAACCGTATGCATCCACAACCTTTCCGGCTTCCATGGTGGCCGGAGACGGCCCTAACTCGGAGAACAAAGCAACATCGGCATTTTCGTCTCTTACATTATTGCCTTGGAAAACCGTTCTCCCCTTGAACTTCCTTAGTGGGTCACCTGCGGGAGCTCGGAACCTTTCTCAACGCAGATCTCGAAGACCTTGCCAATGTGCACTTTCTTCCCAAGTTTCTTTGCCTCTTTGGCGATGTCAAGCCACTCACGGACAGATTCATAGATCCAGGCTTTCTTGTTCTCAAGTTTCTTCCACTCCACGTCCAGCGATTCCTTGGCTTTGGGTTAGACAATATCTCCTTTCTATTGACCGGTCGTGCAACTAGGCCATTCACGGCCTTCTCTAGCTGCCATCCTGTCATGCTCAGGAGTTTCTCCCTGTGCCTCCGCTGTTGCCGGTTAAGGGTTGGCATTGCTGGAATGACTTCGAGCTCGGCCTCGCCTTCCGGCGGGCTTGTAGTCGCTGGCGTGGAAGGTTTCTTCTTGGTACTCATCTTGGCCTTGGACTCTGCCTCTTCGGTAGCTATCTTCTTTTGCTCTCTCTCAATGGCCTTTCTTCTTTGTCCTACCGACATCTGTTGCCACACGAACGGTGGGATGCGCATTGGCTTACTAGAGCCTTTATACCTTCTAGCCTTGAAACCATCGGCACTGTAGTACCTAGGATCGTTGGCTTTAATTCTCTCAACTCTTGCTGTCGCGGGATCAATGACCTCAATCTCACCTTCATCAACAACTTTGTCTTTCTCGGCCTCACGAACCCGAAGTTCAACGCTTGCCTTTGAAAAGATCGAAGCAACATACCAGTACTCAGGAAGTGGGGACTTGAACTCATCTTGCCATGGATGAATGATTCTATTTTCCTCAATGACATGCCAAGACTCATCGCGGACTGCATTACGGTGGATCGAACAGGGTAACCTTTGGTGCCATGGGTCGGACGTGGATCACAAAACTCACCAGCGAATAGCTCGAGGTTAACCTGACACCCCCCGTACGCGAACCATCCGAGCTTTTCTGAACCGTCCGGGTTCTTGGTCCTGAGGAAAGCCAACCATGCGGCGTTCCAAACTGCCTTTCCGCCAATGGCATCAGCGTTCGGCTTGATATCCCTCTCGAGTTTCTCAACAGGAAATGAATCTGGTTGATTTATCTTCGCGTCTTGATCTTCGAGAGGTGGCAGTTCGGGCTGATCAACAAGTTCAACTCTCCCCTCGCTCCTGATTATTTTGTCCTTCTGCATCGGAAACTCAATGGCTTTCGGCACACTAATCTGGCTGACTCTGAGAATTGGGACTTTCTCGTCATGACTTGCTTTCAAGACGTTCGGAAGTGACATTACCGAGTACTCGTCCCTGAACAAGCAGCCTGGGTGCATGATATAGCCGATGAAAATGCCCGGTGCAGAAGTTGGGTCAAACCTCAAATTATCCTTCACTCTCTTTCTCGGCCCTGTCCAATAGTCGATCTTGCAACCGAATGGGACAATTGGACCCTTGAACTTCTCCCCAAAACGAAGTTCCCATGGTGACTTGTCTTCATCATCAAACTGGGCAATGTTGTTGCTCACACACCAGTGTCTAGCAGCATGGGGCCAGTATTGGTGGCGCAGTCCCGACTGCAACAAACTCACCCTGGTTCCCTCAACGATCGATCGAATCGTTCGCTCGGCAACTGCATTGCTCTGGGATATGTAATCCTTCGATGTTACATGTCGCCACTGTAATGTGCGCGGAGCACTGATGAGTTCTGGGGCATTGTCGGAGTAAAAGATCTTCACGATTGCTTCGTCAAGAACAAAATGTTTGAAGGAGTTGATGGTAGACTCCGCATCTTTTCGCGCAGACGGGTAAACATAAGTGAACCCTGAATATACATCTTTAAGTACAAGACCAATACCTTCATCCTCATCACCTGCTTCTTCACCTTTGGCGGTGATAATGAAGTCCCCAGTAACATGATCACCAAAAGCCTCAGCCTTGATCTGACGGGATCCGCCCCTGGCTCTTGAGGGATACTTGATCATTTTGGCCTTCCGACAAACATCACAAAACTCGTTCTTGGGTATGTGAGTCATCAGATGGGCGATCGATTTGGATTCCCTCTTCAGCAAGGCTTCCCCCCGTCCGCGTTCTGCCACCAAGGGGTCCTGGTACCTGATCGTCCAGGGCATCATCACTAGGGTTAGAACCATCCGTTGGCGGCTCGACCTTCCGGTCAGCGGCGCTGGGCGGCTCAGCCTTCCGGCTGGCTTCTCCTTCTTCTCTCCTACTCCCATCATCATCCCCCCCGCATCATCTGAGCCCTTTGCGACTTCAGCAGGTAGGGCCAGCGGAGTGGTAGTAGACGAGGGTGTAGAAGGCCGACTTTCCGATGAAGAAGAAGCTTCAGCACAAATCCCAGCGTCGACGATCGGACGTGAACGCGACTTGCAAGGCATGGCTTTCTCACTCTTGTCATTGAGTTGATCAAGGTACGAGAAGTTAGCACTACGTGCCTTGTTCTTAGCCGCACCTTCGTTCCGTGTTTTGGTGGCCATGGAAAGCACCGTTTGGGGGTCGTTAACTCTGTTGTAATCAGGTATGCGCAACCCGTCCATAAGAAAGGCTTCTTCCATGGTGTGTGGTGCGTAACTGATACTTCATGAACCTCCTCGGCAACACCTTCTGGTGTGCATGGTCGAATGATCGTCATTCGCTCACCGGATAACTTGATGTCTGACGCGACCTCTGGCTCGGCCAGTAGCCGCTTTTCCGAGGCTGAATGTGGTGTCGAATGAAGTACCCTTGTCCGGGCTCAAAGTCCCAGTAGTCTTGTGTCCTGTGTTGCGCGGCTGCGGCCGGAACGGCGGCAGGGTCGGGCAACGACTTGTCGAACACGTGAGCGAAGGGATGATCACGGTGACCGAGTTTTACCCCAGTGGAAAACACATGATCGCATCCGAGGTATCGACCGACAGTACCGGGTTTGTCCATGTCGATCCTGGAGCCTATGAGTTCCCATCCTCGCTGCATTGATTCTTTGGGCCCAGACATCTTAAAAATCGTCCACATATACCACCAATAACAACTTCAGTCGGTCATGAAAGAACACTGACGGCCAGCCTTCCGGATCTGGCATGAAGAAACCCACCTCAATTAAACATACGTTCACAGTGGATCTCCCACAGCCCCCCGGAATCGGGGTGTCCGTACAAGGCAATTCTGAGTTTGCACGCCGGTCGGTTATATTTACCGACCCATTCTTTGGGCCACCGTCCCTCGGAGGTTCAACCCATGTGTCTACTCCCTTCATAAGGGCCTGAGTATAGGCTTGTTTACCACCGGCTTGTTCGGCAGTGAAGCCTGGCTGTGAACCGTATGCATCCACAACCTTTCCGGCTTCCATGGTGGCCGGAGACGGCCCTAACTCGGAGAACAAAGCAACATCGGCATTTTCGTCTCTTACATTATTGCCTTGGAAAACCGTTCTCCCCTTGAACTTCCTTAGTGGGTCACCTGCGGGGAGCTCGGAACCTTTCTCAACGCAGATCTCGAAGACCTTGCCAATGTGCACTTTCTTCCCAAGTTTCTTTGCCTCTTTGGCGATGTCAAGCCACTCACGGACAGATTCATAGATCCAGGCTTTCTTGTTCTCAAGTTTCTTCCACTCCACGTCCAGCGATTCCTTGGCTTTGGGGTTAGACAATATCTCCTTTCTATTGACCGGTCGTGCAACTAGGCCATTCACGGCCTTCTCTAGCTGCCATCCTGTCATGCTCAGGAGTTTCTCCCTGTGCCTCCGCTGTTGCCGGTTAAGGGTTGGCATTGCTGGAATGACTTCGAGCTCGGCCTCGCCTTCCGGCGGGCTTGTAGTCGCTGGCGTGGAAGGTTTCTTCTTGGTACTCATCTTGGCCTTGGACTCTGCCTCTTCGGTAGCTATCTTCTTTTGCTCTCTCTCAATGGCCTTTCTTCTTTGTCCTACCGACATCTGTTGCCACACGAACGGTGGGATGCGCATTGGCTTACTAGAGCCTTTATACCTTCTAGCCTTGAAACCATCGGCACTGTAGTACCTAGGATCGTTGGCTTTAATTCTCTCAACTCTTGCTGTCGCGGGATCAATGACCTCAATCTCACCTTCATCAACAACTTTGTCTTTCTCGGCCTCACGAACCCGAAGTTCAACGCTTGCCTTTGAAAAGATCGAAGCAACATACCAGTACTCAGGAAGTGGGGACTTGAACTCATCTTGCCATGGATGAATGATTCTATTTTCCTCATGACATGCCAAGACTCATCGCCGGACTGCATTACGGTGGATCGAACAGGGTAACCTTTGGTGCCATGGGTCGGACGTGGATCACAAAACTCACAAGCGAATAGCTCGAGGTTAACCTGACACCCCCCGTACGCGAACCATCCGAGCTTTTCTGAACCGTCCGGGTTCTTGGTCCTGAGGAAAGCCAACCATGCGGCGTTCCAAACTGCCTTTCCGCCAATGGCATCAGCGTTCGGCTTGATATCCCTCTCGAGTTTCTCAACAGGAAATGAATCTGGTTGATTTATCTTCGCGTCTTGATCTTCGAGAGGTGGCAGTTCGGGCTGATCAACAAGTTCAACTCTCCCCTCGCTCCTGATTATTTTGTCCTTCTGCATCGGAAACTCAATGGCTTCGGCACACTAATCTGGCTGACTCTGAGAATTGGGACTTTCTCGTCATGACTTGCTTTCAAGACGTTCGGAAGTGACATTACCGAGTACTCGTCCCTGAACAAGCAGCCTGGGTGCATGATATAGCCGATGAAAATGCCCGGTGCAGAAGTTGGGTCAAACCTCAAATTATCCTTCACTCTCTTTCTCGGCCCTGTCCAATAGTCGATCTTGCAACCGAATGGGACAATTGGACCCTTGAACTTCTCCCCAAAACGAAGTTCCCATGGTGACTTGTCTTCATCATCAAACTGGGCAATGTTGTTGCTCACACACCAGTGTCTAGCAGCATGGGGCCAGTATTGGTGGTGCAGTCCCGACTGCAACAAACTCACCCTGGTTCCCTCAACGATCGATCGAATCGTTCGCTCGGCAACTGCATTGCTCTGGGATATGTAATCCTTCGATGTTACATGTCGCCACTGTAATGTGCGCGGAGCACTGATGAGTTCTGGGGCATTGTCGGAGTAAAAGATCTTCACGATTGCTTCGTCAAGAACAAAATGTTTGAAGGAGTTGATGGTAGACTCCGCATCTTTTCGCGCAGACGGGTAAACATAAGTGAACCCTGAATATACATCTTTAAGTACAAGACCAATACCTTCATCCTCATCACCTGCTTCTTCACCTTTGGCGGTGATAATGAAGTCCCCAGTAACATGATCACCAAAAGCCTCAGCCTTGATCTGACGGGATCCGCCCCTGGCTCTTGAGGGATACTTGATCATTTTGGCCTTCCGACAAACATCACAAAACTCGTTCTTGGGTATGTGAGTCATCAGATGGGCGATCGATTTGGATTCCCTCTTCAGCAAGGCTTCCCCCGTCCGCGTTCTGCCACCAAGGGTCCTGGTACCTGATCGTCCAGGGCATCATCACTAGGGTTAGAACCATCCGTTGGCGGGCTCGACCTTCCGGTCAGCGGCGCTGGCGGCTCAGCCTTCCGGCTGGCTTCTCCTTCTTCTCTCCTACTCCCATCATCATCCCCCCCGCATCATCTGAGCCCTTTGCGACTTCAGCAGGTAGGGCCAGCGGAGTGGTAGTAGACGAGGGTGTAGAAGGCCGACTTTCCGATGAAGAAGAAGCTTCAGCACAAAATCCCAGCGTCGACGATCGGACGTGAACGCGACTTGCAAGGCATGGCTTTCTTGATCTTGGACGGGACGTACGGCGCATAATCTCGTACTGTTAATTCGAACACCATCGGGCTTTTGAAAGTATGGTTTCCTTGCCGGCTCTCCAAACAAAGTCATAACCTATACACTTGACACCGACGGACATAACAGGTGGGGTGGACTCGAGTAAATATGGTGTGAAGTTACACTCTAATGTCTCGTTTCTCACCTTACCTTGCAGGTATGACGAACTCTCTCCATTAGCAATTGATATCGGTCCGGAATGTCGTATTTGGTTGCAAGGTCCTGAGCACTTCCAGTGTCTGCAATCCAGTCCTCACCTGAAAGGAGATAGTGCTCAACCCTGCTGCTCGGATGCTGCTGGTGTGGCACAGTGTCTTTGGAATGCAGTGGTCACAACCTATAGTGGACTTGCACATGTAACGACACTTGGCCTTGAACCCTTGCAACTCATTCTGCACTGCTCCGGCAAGCATTTTGGCCGACAGGATAGAATCTTGAATTGCCGATGGGTTGGGACTCATAGCGAATTCGATGGGATAGAACTTTGATGGACTCTTCCTCTCCACCTCGTACGGATACAAACTCCCGGACGTGCGATATTCGGTGATGTTCGGCTTAGACTCGAATTTCACTTTGATCTTGGCTGGGCAAGCGATGCTCGGCCAACCGTTCCCGGTGGCAAGTCCTTCAACGGATGATGCAAGCATGGACACAACCAGACAAACTGCGGCAGGCGTAACTCTGGGAGACGATCGGTTCGAACCTCCGGAACCCTTGGACCCCTTTGATTTCCGAGAACCATCGGAACCGGATCGGCGACCGCTCTTGTCCCGTTTGCCCCTCTTGTCCTTCTTCCGCTTGTCCTTCTTATCGCTTCCGCGGAACTGCGGGATCCTGACCTGGCAGGAGTGGCCTTGCGGGGCTTCTGTTTGCCTGCATGGGAGAATTCACAATCACTCCCCCGTTTGCATCGTCCGGCTTTCCAATACTTACGCGTAATCTTGGACTTGTCTTTACCCTCACGACTGGTGGAACGACCTCTACTTGGTTTTCGAGTCTTCTTCGGAGGAGTCTCATGCTTGTACGTGCAGTTCTCTTTGGTGCAACTGCCCTTGTTCCATGCGACGCAGTACCCCTTTGGGATGAATGGAGTTTTCTTCCGATCGTCGTCGACTGCTGGAGTGGACGGTCTCGGACCTCCAAGGCTGCTGTGGATCCGATCACGGTTCGACTCAAGCCTTTCCCTCCGGAGGTACCTTTGTACAGCATCAACAAGGTATTTGTAGGAATGATTCTCAGTTCCTTCTTCAGCACGATTGTAAATTTCGATGTCATGTTGTATAGCTCGTACATTCTTGATTTGTTCATAGAACAGGGTTTCCAAAACTGATGGATCCGGCGGATGAGTGATGCCGGCGTTCACAGTGTCCCAGTTCGAAATGAAGGTTCTTTTCTCCCTTGAGCTTCACAGCAAACAAATCCTTCAATGAGTACGTGGCTCCATGCTTGATATTCGTACTGAAGAAATCATCCATCATCAACAGAGCTTGTCGTCCTCTCACAGGGCGGTCGGCAGCTGATTCTTTCTCTTTGAAGGTATTGACCTTTCTAGCGAATTCACCTGAACAGATGTTGGACAGTGCTGACAACAATTTCGCATCAAGAGTAGTGAATCCCTCCGGGTCAACCAAATCAGTAGTCACTGTTCCCTCCTTCCATACCTTATTGATCCACACGAAAGCTTTGTCTGGAGTTTTCGATGCGGCGCGAACGGCATCCCGCACCTTGATCTTCCAGTCCCTGTAGCTTTCGGGATATGGGAAAGGCGGAACTTTGATGTGATCTGCTTCTTTGGCGTTATTCTCGGAGTTCTTCTTTTTCCCCTTGAGAAGTTGTTTGAGGGCATTCAACAAATCACGGCCCGAGAGATTTCCGTCTTCGTCATCATCGTCGTCATCGTCATCCCCATCCCCGTCATCATCGTCTCCAGGCTCGTCAGGCGGGCCTCCTCCACCGACATTAGCTTTCTTCGGACTCGGCCGAAGGTTCCCCTTTGGCTTCATCTCCCTTTGGAGGACCGTTACCACCTTCTGGCTGAGGCGGTGGGGGATCACCTCCGGGCGCTCCATTTGGAGCCTTACGGGTCTGATCACTGGTTCCCAGTGGCAGCGGTGGAATCACACCTTCGCCTGACCTCATGGAGTTCAATGGTGAACCAAAAAGGGATTCCTCATTTGGTTCCTTCTGAACCGGATTGTCCTTTGGTTCTTTTTTGACGGTTTCCCTAAGCATAGCCGGGTTGGGGATGGATGGAGAGTAGTCTCGGGTTTGAAGTTCATCGTTGCCCCCTGCGGGAATCATTGGAAGACCCCTGGGACCCAGAACGGCTGGACCTTCCGGTGCGCGAACGGCGGACCAAGAACTGAACAGGTCGTTCTGGTGTCTGGCATCTCGGAGAGCACTCAGTTGGCTTTGAAGATCAGTTTGCTTCTTCATGGACTGTCTCAACTCCAATTGAAGGCTTTCCGTTTGCCGATTCTGGCGCTCTACATGGTTATTCAATGATTCAATGGTTGCCATGCACTTCTCAATTGCATGATCACTACGAATACGTGCATCTAACATCTGACTCTCATGGTGTTGTTTCATGGACCTAAGCTCGGCCGCAGAAGCCTCGGCGTAAGCCTCATAACCTCTCTGGGCAGCTTCAACAAAAGCGGTGGCTTCCTGTTTGACGACCGTGTTCTCATGAAACATTTGCTCAGCTTCGTTCATAAACCTTAATCCCTGCATACGCATCTCGTCACGCTGGGCGCTCACTATGTTGAGCTGTTCACCTTGAATGTCCATGGCATGCCGGTGTCTCTCTTCGGCAACAGCCTCGATCAATCTAGCATCAGTTGTCGGGGCTTGGTGAACATGCAAGTGCTGATTCAACACATTAGTATTACTCAGGTTGACCGGCACAGCGTTCCCGCTGGCACTCATGGAGGGAGGGTCGTAACGGGCAATGTCAAGCCCTAAAGGCGTGTCCAAAAACCCATACCCTTCCGGCACGAGCGCCGTGGAACTAGCAACCTCAGGCGTTGCTTCACGTGCGGACATATTGTCCGGGTCCGACGATAAATCGATAATCGACGGATACCTCTGTCCAGCCATGGCGTGGGGCACGTGGAACGAGCGAGAGAACTGTGTGAGACCTACGGCTGATAACCTATTTCACACAGGAAACAGCCTATAAGAGGCCCTTTTTCCTTGAGCCAATACCACGAGGTAGGGTACATGTGTATGTACAACACTAGTGAGAAACATCCCCGAATGGGGTACGCTTTTGAGTGGGACGGGGTGCCCTTTTTCGTCTTGATGTCGAGGCGTTGTGGAGGTGAAAAAGGGCACGCCTGTAGTCCGGGAAAGCTTTCGTGATAATATACTACAACTTATACTACAGTATATAATATACCATATGATGTGGACACTCGCGTCCTTCATCCTTTCAAACATAGTTTTCCAGAATGGTGATCATGTATGTTACGGCAATTTGAGTCGTGGTACAGATTGCACACAGCAACTATCAGCAACCGACCCAGTCAATCCCAGTCACATGGCATCACTGCTCCAAAATAACTTCATCTGAGTTGATCGAATCATCTCTATGACTGTTTGACCGGTGGTTTTTGACTCGCATGAGCATGTCTGACAATGTGGCAAAACCTGCTGGCCTCCTTCTCCATTGCAACTCCAATCTTCATTCGGTCTTCCCCACCTCGCTCACGTGGAAGGCTGCCAACTGTGAATCACACCCAAATTTGAACCAAGACACTGAATGTTGATGTATGTTGTACATTGAACAGTGAAGACAAAGCTGAAGTGCGTGCTGCATGTGGCTTTCAACCAAAGTCTCCTCATTATATATTTTTTATATGGATGGGGAGCTCCTGAGGGATTGGCCCAGGTTTAGCTCCACCCAAGTAGCTTTCCTGGGATGGCAAACACGCAAGAGAAGCTTCGCACCAAATCTTCCAATTGTCAGTGTGGAATCCAAGTGTTGTTAGCCAACTGCCACGTGTTTTTAATGCCGTCAGCAGCGAGACCAGTGCACGGCGCTCTGCATGCCTGGAGCGGTCATGTTCAACAACAACAGGGGCCAGCTCATCGCAAAGGCCCGTGGCTCCATAAGGCACCACCGCGCTTTGAAGATCTCCAAAGGTTGCGGATCTCCAGGCCAACAACTGTTGAGCAAAGGGTGGAAGTTCTCCGTTGCCATTCCTCCTCTCAAACGGCATAAAGGTCGTGACAGTTGCAGACCTCGCACAGTACCGTGCCCAGCCTACCCAGCGAAACACACTCCGCCCAGCACACCCACAGGTGCTCTTCAAGGCTTCCTCTGTTCCATGACGGCCCAAGCCGAAGATCTGGTCAACATCGAACTTGGAGCTCAAAGAGATGGGCAGCCGACGATGCAAGGATCGGAAGGCCTTGGCGGAAGCCAAGTCACAAGCATCTAGAAGCTCTAAGGTCTCAATGGCAGAGTTCATCAGCAGGAAGGAGGAGAAGCGCCCCACTCGCTCCACATCGTTTGGCCTTCGGCTTTGAAGGTCCAGCTGGACCATTGACGCCAAGCGACCCAAGACCCACCGCGCTGAGTGAGCACCTGCTTGGCTGAGAACAGTGGCGACCTGGCGGAGGCTCACCAAGTTTGGAGCAAGCCTCTGCTCTGTCCCGCACGCTTTTCTCGGATTCTTTGTGGTACTCTCAGCTTCACCATCCATCTGCTCAAGCAGCAGCAATGCTTCTTGCCACTGAGCACAAGAGAGCTCGATATTCAAAATGATCAAATTACGAGACAGGCGCAATTCTTTCATTTCCTCCAAGAACACTGAGAGCAGGGACTCTGGTGCTGTTCTGCAGGCACTGCACATAGCTCCATAAGCAACAACGTTGGGCTTGACATTGCGAGCTTGGAATTCACGCCAAACATATACAGAATCTTCCCAACGCTCAGTTCTTCCGCACGCGCTGATACATGTGGAGCAGCTGAAAGCATCCGGCTGTATTGACCTCATCTTGTGCATCAAAGACAAAACCATATCCCAGCGTAGTCGATGTTCACAAGCCTTGGCTGCAGAATTCAAGGCAGTTCGATATTGGATCAGGTCGAAGCTCCCTTGCGCATCTCGTTGCACCTTGTCCTCTGGCCCTTGGACATGTCGCAGCAGCTCAAAGGAGTGGAGCCACTGGTGGCCATAAGCACAAGCGCCGATGCCTGCATTCCACGAAATGTCGCTGAGCTCCACAGCCAATCTTGAACCCTGCGACAGAACTTCAAGACCCAGTTGCCAATGTCGTCGACACGCACTCAACGTTGTGCCAAGTCCCTTGATATCTGCCTGCAAGCCACGATGCCCGTGGACCATAATGTCCAACATCTGCAGCACAAGTGTCCATTGACCTGCTCGTTCGCATTGGGATTGAACAGCTCCGAAGCGCGCCACGTTGGGCCGCCGTGTGTCTAAGCTTCGAAGGGCCTCTGCCCAGCTTGCACCAACCCTGGACACACACATCACTTGCCATAGCAACGGCAGCTGAAACCTTGCAGACACCCCTCTTCAGCCCAGACCGAACGGAATCTTGATCCGAAAGGATTTGCCCCGGTTTGACCAAGCCATGGCACCCCCGGGATGCTGCTCAGACCCTCAAATCTCCAACGTGAGACAAACAAGACAAGTCGGGTGGTCCTGAGCTGTGACGTCAGACTTTGGAAGTTGCCAGCTCCTCATGTGGGTGCAGCAGACTTCAGAAAAAGGGAAGAAGACTGAGACGAGTCTGTTCCAATGAAAAGTTTACGGAATGGCTCATGTTCATTCATTTCTTGATGCTTGCTTCCTTAGTTGTCTTGAATTATTATGTGTTCGAATGATCCAATGAAACAAGTCTGTTGCTGGCTTCAAGTGTTTTTGTCTATTAATCATTCGTCATCGAAACATCCTGCGCCTGTGCCGAAGTCCCGCGCGAACTTGGCCTGAGTTCCACGCCGTCCCTCTTGCCACAAAGAATTCTCCGAGGCTCCAACGAACTCCTCGGTGGAAGCTTCATCAGCCTTCACCTGTTGCAAAGCTCTTCCACAAAATTGGTATACCCGGTATGGCGAAAGACTAGGGACCCAGGGAACTGCAGCCTTGACAGGATCGGTTTCCCTTAGCTATGTGGAGGCCATTGCCATAGTCATACACTGTAGGGTCTGTAGATTCTGCTACGGAAAAGAGTTTGATTGGCACAGAACGGATGAAACACAAAAGAAACGCTGTGGGAGCACATCAAAAATGTGTTGTCAAGCGACAAGTTCGGGCCTGCCGCCAACTCGTTGAAAGCAGCCGCCGTATGAAGCTTTGCAATTCATCCTCATGCCAAAATCAAACTATCCACAAACAACCTCTCTCGCACCAGAAACAATAAGACCAAATAAGGGAACGTGTTTTCATCGTCCTGAGGTCCTGAGATGCTCATTTTCAAGCCCCCCAATCGCAGCCCATTTGAGGATCCCATCTGTCCCGTCCTGGCTCTGCAAAGCCAGCACCATTTGCAGCCCACTGTCGCATAGGTCTGCAGAGGTCCCATTCACTCCTGGAGCACCGCTAAGTGATACGGATTCAAAAATAAAGTAAGCATCTAAGCGTCTGCTCTGTTGTTGGTATGAACAAGCTGGTAGTGACTGCCCACGAAGCAGTGGTGGACAATGATCCAACACAACTCCAATTGGGAGAATAGAAGTCCGGATGGCAAAGCTACAAAGGGGCCGCTCACTCACCCACACCTGAACGTGCCAGCAGCTCTGGGACCTGCTCTTCCTGTGGCTGTTGGGCCACCTTGTCGTGTCACAAAAGGTCACACTGCTTTGTTGAAACTTGTTGATTAATAAATCTCCCTACCGGGATAGTCAAACATCTTACCTTTGGGAGGCTCAAGTAATCCGCCGACCCCTGCCTAGCTGACGCCTAGGCTAAGCGGGGCAGCGCCTGGGACAGCGTAGCGAGAAGCGATTGCCACCAGCCTGCTCTGGCCCCTCTTGTCCCCGTCATTAAAGAACTCCTACCTGCCCAAGGTAGATCTCCGGACCTGTTTCTTGCAGCTGCCTATCTATGGGCTTCCGATTGAAACCTCCAGGGCCAGGGTGCTTCGCTGTGGCGAAGGCGAGGTTTTGGCACGGTCCATGCAGCCTCTGGACCTGCTGATTGCAGCTACCTGGGGTTTGTCCTGGAACATGGGTGAATCTGGCTTTT
Source organism: Porites rus (assembly GCA_964035705.1). Lineage (NCBI taxonomy): Eukaryota > Metazoa > Cnidaria > Anthozoa > Scleractinia > Poritidae > Porites > Porites rus. The sequence continues at coordinate 4,754 of CAXIVM010000271.1, read as the reverse complement.
CTCTCAGCTTTCTGAAATGTGGCATGTTGTTGCGCCGGTGTCTTTCTCTTACTTGCTCTAAATAGAGGTCTGCGGCCCCCGGGCGTCGCCGGGCATTAGTCCATTCTATCCGGCGATGCCGTTCCAGCACCCCTATCAAGCTAGCTTGCTATACGAAGATGCGCTCCATGCCGCCGACCCCTTTTCTAGCATCACCAGGGCTCATGAGGCTTCGTCAAAAAGCATCAAAAACATGGGAAAATGATCGAAAATGGTCACTGTAAAGCTTATAGCTTCAAAACCTTTAGAACATAAACCTATAAAAATGGATGCAAATTTGGAGGAGGGATTTTGGTCGAGCATCATTAGCATCACCAACGTTTATGAACAATGCTGCTCGTACTCTGGGATGCCAATTGTGCTCGACACAATTGCTGCCTCAAAACTTCCTCTAAAAAGATTTGCGTCTTTCCTGCTCAGACTGGGCTTATATGTTTTCTTCTACTAGGGTGAGCCCGCGCCCGCGCCCGGAGTGTGGGCGTGCTCCCGCGTGCGCGGGCGGGCTGGCGGGCGGGCGGGAGGGCGAGCGCGCGAGTGTGCGTGCGCGTGCGGGTGCGGGTGTGGGTGTGCGTAGGTGTGTCCGAAGTTGAGTTCGCCAGGCTTTTTGTAGATGGGGTGTGTCGAGACCCTGCGCATACGCGCAGTCCCCCCAAGGGCATCGCCGGTTGGCGAAGCCTGTCAGTTAGCAGTCAACAGTATTTTGGAGACACGCCCACTTCCAACTAGCGAAGCTGGGAATCGCTGCAAAACAGGCCCTGCCATACCCTGCCCATGATCTTAAGCGTTTCGCCCGTTCATTGGCCCAAAAGCTCAGATCCGTGCGGATAAGTCTAAGCTTATCCTGCAAACAGCCATAGGTTCTGAAGTGAGGGGAACACTGCTCAAAACGCCGCTCAAGGCATGCAACTCTGTTCAAACGAGCCAGTACTACAAGAGCTCGCCCACGTGGTCTTCTAAGGGCATGGATGGAGGCCTCCATGGAATATGAGCCACCAAACTGGATTCGCAAAAGACCATGCGATCAGAGAAAACTTGAGGCCGAGGGTAGGTGACGAAAGCTAGCAGGGATGCGTCCGTGTCAGTGGAGGCGAAGCATACAGCGCCGTCCAGTGACAAAGGACTGGTGGGACAGCTGAGTGAGGCAGATCTTTTTTCATATGCACGGGGCTGTTGGAGGGATGGTTGACACGGTCTCGCTCCTGAGGTAGAACGTTGTGAACATGTAAGACACACGAACAGCAATGACACAGCCAAACCTTAGCTTGTGAATCTGTTGAATCTGTTGCATCGTATCCCAAAACCTCCACGGACGAGTTGAACCAAAGTGGATGCCATAAGAGGAGGTGTCCAAGAGGTGTCCCAGAGGCGTCCCTGGGGTTGAACCCGCGGGGGGGGGGGGGAGGGGGGGGGCCCCCTCTACATATGAAGTTTTCACGTGATGCGGCGATCTCGAGGATTCCAGCCCCTCACTTGCTAAAGCAAGGAAAACTCCAGCTAGCTGGTGCTAGCTTTCGTGATAATGCCTAGCACGGAAATGTAGCCTTTCTCAAACAAGAACTTGTTCTGTGACGACTCCGCCCATCTGACTTGATGATATCTTTGCTACCTCTGCAATCTCTCGGTTTTCAGCTGAGCTCCGGTCATTCCACCAAGGCTTTCCAAGTACACGGCCCTTGCGGTAATGTCCTGAGGCTGAGTCTCTTTTACACGTCGAGGCACTACTTCTTTCGCTCGCGAAAAGAAGCGTCGCGCACTCGTGTGTCAGAATGAGAGCAGCATTCACTCTGGGGAGTCACCCGGGGGCTCTCCTGCGCATGACCCTCGAGTTCCTCCCGGTCCGCCTCAGGGCAAACCTCAGCTGCCTCGCAAGAAGGATGGCCAAGTCCTAGCCTCCCTGGTCATCTGTTCGTTGCAATTTCTTGCTGACATGCATGACATGAAATCAGTGATACTCGGATACTCTGCCTCTTTGAATTTTGATGCTGCCCTCGCATGGTGAAGAGCAGCCTGCGCAGACTGGCCTTGGCCTCACACGTTTACATATCGTCCCACATTGTGCGAAGGGTATGTTTGAGGTCCTGGCGGTCTAAATCGGCCGCTTTCTCCTAGCGGAGGCGCAGTCTACGCCAGCAAAGTCTACTTCTCCACATACAAACAGCCTGGCAAGACTGCTCTCTCCCCCTCCCAACCAAGAACATCTTCTGCCAGATCAAGCAACGAACCACCACTCATCAAGTGTTAGGAGTAGCACGGAGTATTGTGGAAAACCATGGAATGCCAATTGAATACGCTGATTCCGTTCAAAGCCCTGGCGTCCTCTGCTCGAAGCCCTTCGACCACCAGCCAGGCACAGCGCCCTCACTCACATGCCAAGTTTGTCTAGTGTTCTTTCCCTGCTACCCCGGCTGTCCCACTGTCCCACTTACTTTCCTGCTTGTAAAGTGAGGCTGCACCCCGGCAAGTCTGTGCACTTGCCGCTGTGCGACAAAATAAAACTATATCTAAAAAAACAACCTCTTGACGCTCCGTCTCATCTCTCTTCGGTCTCCATCCCATCATCTCTCCATCTCTCAGCCTTCGGGCCGTTGGGAGGCCATGTCCAGTTGCTGGTCGGGTCACGATGACAACTGTTGAGTGGACTGTATACTTGCGACTTCCAGAAAATCTTTCCAGAAGCTATCCTTCCAATACTGGGAACGTACTTGTCCACGTGGTTGATGGAATGTGTAGTGACAGGCGAACGGCCGACACGAGTCAACAAACCGCACCTGCATGTTTCCTTGAGCCAAACGTAAGGTAAGTATGACATGTATTAGACACACTAGCGTGAAACAACACCCCCTGCTGAACGAAAATGGGAGGAGTGAAGTTATGTACAGTGCATGAATTAAAGGACCTACGAAGGTATCCGGTCCCCCGGTACGTGCAACGCATCGAGCCGGATCGCGCCTTGAGATGGAGAGGATTTTGACCTCAAGGACGTATCGATCAAAGCACTGTCATGCTTTGATGCTAGTGTTGAACATGTCTGAAATTGATGCACGCAGTCAAGCTCAATGCACAGCGTCGTAATGGACTCTTTTTCGGCGCAACGGAACAGGAAGCGCAATGCCAACCTTTTAGAAAGCAGGAACAAAGCCATCAAGGCACACGCTCCCGCGTGGCGACAGAGCACAACAAAAGAATGTGCACATCTGGATGCAAGGATTTGGAGTCAAGTACTTCGACTTAAACTCAAACGAATTAGCTGTTGGTTTCAGGCAACCGGTCCCCCGGTGCGTCACAGAAACGGTCATCTAGGCAACCGCTTCCGCGGTGCGATGAGGGAATACACAGCGCTCTACGACAGCCATGTCACCCGTGAATTTCATTCTCTTCTCGACAGGCAACGGCTCCCGCCGTGCGATGTGTCTACCACCTGCGCTGACTCCACCAGTCATTTCCTCGCCAGTCGCTGCCACGACCACGGTCATCTTCCCACCAGTCACGCGAGGATGACCACCACGAGGAGGAGGATGAAGAGTGCTGCCAATCCTGTGCAGAATCACTCCATGCAGCTCCCCGCCAACGATGCTCTGCACTCTCGGCCTGAGACCGTGTCGCTCTTGCCAAAGACTGTCCTGCCCCCGGTGCAGCCTTGGCTTTCGGGATCACGAGCGCTCTGGTCTCCTTGACAAGGTTGATGTTAAGGCCGGGGATGAACTGAGCATCTTCTGCCACGAACACAAGAAGTTCATCAAGGACGTCGTCTGGATCATCCTTCTCGCAGCGCCATTCGCCACCAAACCCAAGAATGGCAGGGCGTTTCGGTCCTTGGCAGTAATCTGCAGCGAAGGTTTCCGGCCGATGGAGGCGATTCTTCCAGTAAACAAAGAAGTCCTCGCTGATGTCGGCATCATCGCCCTTGGCAATCTCATTCATAAAGATGATCTTGCCGGAGTACCTGTGGCCGATTCCCTGAGCGATCATTTCACGCGTCCTTGGAGGATCGGGAATGACAGCATCGGAGAGGCGCTCGAGGAACTGGGTGCAGATGGGCGATAAGTCCTGAGCTGCACAGTTGAATGCGTAAAAAGCATCAACAAGCTGCCGTTGCGAAACCGTCAGGCACATCTTCTCCGCCTTCTGGACATGGCTCTTGGCATTCGCCTTCAAGACGTTGATGCCAGATCGCGATGCACGTGGTTTCTCCTGGCCAGGCGTCCCCGCCGGCATCTTCCTCAATCCAGATCCTTGCAGCCTGTCGTCCGGAACCATGTCCATGGTGACTTCAACTCCAAGGTCTGATGCAATCTCCTCGATCCGGATGAGCTGAGCTGCTTTACACAGATCGGATGCATTGCTGAGGAATGCGCCGCAATTGGTGCAGGACATTGTGCCACGAGTGTATGTCTGGGTGCAAGTTGGGCACTGATCTTCAGGCATCTGAATCCCTTCAACGACCATCCAACGGGTGTTGCCATAACCCTCAGTGTCAGGATGAAACTTGCGCCAATCAAACCGAGGACGGTTGTAGTTGGGCAGCATCTCCTCAGGCGACACTTTGTTCTTGTAGGCGTTGAAGTTGGGCCTGCAAACAACATACGTGACCTCATAGACCTCCAGATCGGGGTTATTCTTCCCTGAGATCATTTGGTCCTTCGCGTCACTGAGCTGAGACAACTTGCCGTAGACGAACGGTGAATAGGTGTCCACTTTGCTACACCACCTCTCAT
>CAXIVM010000270.1:0-35098 GCA_964035705.1 Porites rus | reverse complement strand
CTTAAGAGAGGCGTGGAGAGTGGTCAATTTATCAACACCAAAGGGTCCGGAGCTTCAGGTTCTTTCAAGGTCAACAAAGAAGTACAGAAAGCAAAGGCAACCAAAGACCCGGCGAAGAAGACCAAAACCGCCGATCCAGCCAACAAACCAAAAATAAAGAAGGTCGCCGCGAAAGAAAAGACCGCCCGCAAACCAGCCGAGAAAACCAAGAAATCGCCGGGTAAGAAAGTTTCCAGCAGCAAGAAGAAGACACCTCTCGTGCCAAAGAAGACTGCTACAAAGAAGCCGTTGCCTAAGAAAGCGAAAGAAAGCAAAGCCTCGGTTAAAAAAACAGTCAACAAGAAAGTCAGTGGCAAGTAAAACTCGCCCGCTTATTCAACTACCGGCTCCTTTAGGAGCCACCAAATAAAGTAAAGTCATCACCAATATCACCTCTAGTATGTTGACCTTAGGTCACCGTCACCTATAGCACAGTATTTATTTCTCCTTTGCCGAAACTGATTTCGTTTTTGTTGAGCAGAAGGTTACTTGAACCGCGGCTTAGAGACGCCTTAAAAGAGTAAACAAAAGCCACTCCATAAGATCAGATCAGATCAGATCAGATCAGATAAGATAAATACTTTTTATTCGAAGTGGTCAGTACATGCACCTTAGTCAAGAAACTGGTTATCAGGTATCCGGGTAATGAAAACTACCGTAAACATCAATATTGAATAGTCAGAATCCCTCCCGCTTAACTGATTTGAAGTATTAAAACCCTTACATCCCGGAAAATATATATTTGCAGCCTGGTAAACCGTTCTCTTGTTCTCAAGTGCAGTACCGAAGTGACCTGTTCATGCCTGTAACACTTTTAAGTAACGTTGTTTTACGAATTACGTCAGTTGATTCTCTGGCGTGGTGTAGTGGTCATCGCGCTGGGAAGGAGATCCTGCGGAAACTGTTTGGCTCGGTGCGTGTTGTCACCCAGCAATCGTTTATTTGTTTCTTTTTTTTTTCTTCTTTTCTCCTTGCTTACATAAAAATCATCTTTTAAAACCTTTATCTGTTTTTTGTTGTTGTTGTTGTTGTTGTTTTTTTTTTTTATGTAAAAAGTAAAGTTGAACGGGGAAATAGAGGAATGATTTGTTCGTTTTAATGGGAGCAAGTGTGCGAGCGAGCGAGTGTCGGGGTTTATAATGACGATTGAAAACTCTAAGAAACCGTGTTGAGTGTTGATCATTGCTTTTTTTGACATTTGGTGGCTCCTAAAAGAGCCGTTGTTTAGATCTGGTATTGAAGAATGGTTTTCACTTGCTACTAGTGTACTTCGTGACGGCCTTGGTACCCTCACTGACTGCGTGCTTTGCGAGTTCTCCTGGAAGGAGCAGTCTGATGGCTGTCTGAATCTCGCGGGAGCTGATAGTGGACTTCTTGTTGTAGTGGGCTAGACGGGAGGATTCTGTAGCAATGCGCTCGAAGATATCGTTCACGAAAGAGTTCATGATACCCATTGCTTTGCTGGAGATTCCGGTGTCAGGATGTACCTGCTTTAACACTTTGTAGATGTAGATCGCATAACTCTCCTTCCGTTTCGATCGCCGTTTTTTCGTACTGTCGCCCGACGTGGATTTTGCCTTACCGCCGCTCTTCTTCTCTCCTTTTTTAGCTGCAATCGGTTTAGGTGCCATGGTAAAGAAAGATATCTCTGCCTTTTCGAAATCGAGTTTGCTAATTCGGGATATCACAGTTTCTATTTATGTTGCCAAATTCAATAGGATCAATTAATATGCGGATCGCAAGTTCTCGTCGGTGATTGGTGTTTTGTTTTTCTCGGTGTAAACAATGGAGCGTGCCGCCAATCGACACAAAGAGAACAATTGCAAGGCTAGAATTTCTTTTTATGAGCCAATGTTAGACTTTTGATTGGTGCAATCTGATCCACGAAACGCAGTCCGCGCGTGATAAATTATGGCGGCCGAAGTTATGTCTTGGAAAACAGTCTCCTGAAACTTAAACTGAAACTTAATATACGAGTTAGTCGACAAAATGACCGGACGAGGAAAAGGTAAAGCCCAGGGCACCAAGTCAAAGACTCGTTCTTCCAGGGCAGGACTACAATTTCCTGTTGGTCGCATCCATCGCCTTCTTCGTAAAGGCAACTACGCTGAACGCGTCGGAGCCGGTGCTCCCGTGTACTTGGCTGCCGTACTTGAGTATCTGAGTGCTGAGATCCTCGAGTTAGCAGGAAACGCAGCACGCGACAACAAGAAGTCAAGAATCATTCCTCGTCACCTCCAGTTGGCTGTGCGAAATGACGAAGAATTAAACAAACTCCTTGCCGGTGTCACCATCGCTCAAGGCGGTGTTCTTCCCAACATTCAGGCAGTATTACTACCTAAAAAGACAGAGAAGAAACAACACTAAGCGACGGCAACAACCATAAATACAAACGGCTCTTTTAGGAGCCACCAAGTCTAGAATAAAGTCATGACCAATCACGATATAAATTTGTAATCTACCCCCCAAATAGTATTCGCCGTCTCAGTTTGGGATTAATAACTGGATGGATACTTAGCCGCAAATAATTATGTCTCGCGGAAACTTGCTATTTCTACTTGTTTTTGCATGGTTCCATGTTCCTAGTTTTGTTCATAAATGCGTATACCAAAGCATATTTAGCGTTATTTCGGCTATAGCATGTAAGAAAGAAACAACAGCAACCACAACATTGCTTGAAACTGAAACCAGTCTTAGGTCAGTTTAGCTCGGTGTAACATGAATTTAAAGACTGATGTGATTATATCATGAAAGTTGAAATTGCGTTTGCTTTTTATGCAGGTTTCATTCGCGCTGTTTCCAACAGGTTTTTATACGAACTTCGAGGTACATACCAAGCGACAATCGAACAACTTTCTGATCTTTTTAAACGAGTACACAATTCATCGCATTCCTAGCAACCGGGAACAAACATTGCTGCTACTACTGAGCTTGAAATATTGTTTTCTTTGCGTCAAAATTACAAGAGATCGTCGTGATTTCATTCAGTACATAAGCTGTTTACGTAAAATAAACAGACACAGTTATAAACCGTCGTCGGTAACGACACAAACCAGCTTGCTCTCTTAATTCTGCGACAACAACAACGTACAGCAACAGTTTATTCACTAACTAAAGACAAAAGCTTTACAGTATTGTACGCCCCGCAAAGAGCTATGAGGCTAATCTAGACGGGAAAAAATAATTTCCCTTTATAAGTAACGACTGCGCTGCTGTAAAGTCACAAAAAAAGAAAAAACTCGCGTGGACGCACCCAGTAAATAAAGCGCTGAATCGATTTCAGGTGTATGTTGTCTTGTTCATATGTGTATAAACCTTCGGCAATGATCGTAATGAAAACAAATTCTCTTATCACGTATTTGGTCAGAGCTTTTCATACATTTGTTGGCTCCTAAAAGAGCCGTTGGTTTAAGTGTTGATCAGGGATCACAGTGTATTCTAACCCCCAAAACCGTACAGAGTACGTCCTTGTCGTTTCAGAGCGTATACTACGTCCATGGCTGTAACGGTCTTACGCTTGGCGTGCTCGGTGTAGGTCACGGCATCGCGGATAACGTTCTCAAGGAAAACTTTCAGAACACCGCGTGTCTCCTCGTAGATCAGTCCAGAAATTCGCTTTACACCCCCACGGCGAGCGAGACGACGGATCGCTGGCTTGGTAATTCCTTGGATATTATCGCGTAGAATCTTACGATGACGCTTAGCACCACCTTTGCCCAAGCCTTTACCTCCTTTGCCGCGACCGGACATTCTCGGTTGTCTGAATTATCGTCAAGGTTTAAAAAGGGACAGGTCTCGTACTATGTTAAATCACTGCAGAACAGAAATTGCTTTTCAATCTATACCCTTCAATCTGACCTCTCGGGAAACATTATTTCTTGTGTTTACATAGATTTGTTCTTAGTAAAAGGACAACAAAAGAATATTATAATTTTCTTTCGCCCCACTGTCTATTGTAAGGCATGCAAATCAAAGCAGGGTGTCTCCGAAGCCGAACCAATCAGAAATACATAAATTCTTAAATATCCAATCGGCTTGCGACAGCCTCCTGATAAATCGCGGCCATAAAAATTGCCAAGCTTTCACATAGAGCCTTTAATCTTCTGAACATCAGTTTCACAGTCATGGCCCGAACCAAGCAAACAGCGAGAAAGTCCACCGGAGGAAAAGCGCCTCGTAAACAGCTGGCTACTAAGGCAGCTCGAAAGAGCGCTCCTGCTACTGGTGGCGTGAAAAAACCGCACCGTTACAGGCCAGGAACAGTGGCCCTCAGAGAGATCCGTCGTTATCAGAAGTCCACCGAGTTGCTGATTCGCAAGTTACCGTTTCAGCGTCTTGTTCGAGAAATCGCTCAGGATTTCAAGACCGACTTGCGCTTTCAAAGCTCAGCCGTGCTGGCTCTTCAAGAGGCTAGCGAAGCCTACCTGGTCGGTCTTTTCGAGGACACCAACCTTTGCGCCATTCACGCTAAACGTGTCACCATCATGCCTAAAGATATCCAGTTGGCTCGTAGGATCCGGGGCGAACGTGCATAACAGCTCAGCTCGGTTCTGACAATCTCACAACACAAACGGCTCCTTTAGGAGCCACCACCTGACAATAAAAGTTAATGGCCAATAAACTACTTCTTACCTTGTCTCTACTTGTTTCTTTTTTAGTTACTAGTGAAATGAGACAGACATAATTCTCATACTCTACGCCGTTACAGGTTTTTCGCGATAATACACACAACACAAGTGCTGCACAGGACACAGTAGAGTACTAGTATCTCTAAGCTTACCAAAAAATTAGTGATTGCGCCCAACATCTCCTTATTCGTTCAGTTAATCTCTCTGCCTGTCTTCCTAAGTTGACGTTTACAATCCATCTCATTTTCAAAGAACTTAGCAAACGTCTTAGAGGTTACAGATCTATCGCGATCAGTAGTAACTGATCCCTCTGCGGTCCGCTATAACAACTTAAGAAAAGAGTTGCGCAAGTAACCAACATTAGCTATCGCTGTGGAGACAATAACGAGACATGTCTGCCAAAAGCACCCAGAAGAAAGCTTCTAAACAGCCGGCCGAACACCCTAAGTATGCAGAAATGATCATACAAGCCCTTCACGCCCTGAAAGATCGTAATGGTTCCTCGCGTCAGGCTGTCGACAAGTACGTTAAGAACCATTTCAAAGTGGGAGACAAAGCAAGTCATTTTATTAAAATGGCTCTTAAGAGAGGCGTGGAGAGTGGTCAATTTATCAACACCAAAGGGTCCGGAGCTTCAGGTTCTTTCAAGGTCAACAAAGAAGTACAGAAAGCAAAGGCAACCAAAGACCCGGCGAAGAAGACCAAAACCGCCGATCCAGCCAACAAACCAAAAATAAAGAAGGTCGCCGCGAAAGAAAAGACCGCCCGCAAACCAGCCGAGAAAACCAAGAAATCGCCGGGTAAGAAAGTTTCCAGCAGCAAGAAGAAGACACCTCTCGTGCCAAAGAAGACTGCTACAAAGAAGCCGTTGCCTAAGAAAGCGAAAGAAAGCAAAGCCTCGGTTAAAAAAACAGTCAACAAGAAAGTCAGTGGCAAGTAAAACTCGCCCGCTTATTCAACTACCGGCTCCTTTAGGAGCCACCAAATAAAGTAAAGTCATCACCAATATCACCTCTAGTATGTTGACCTTAGGTCACCGTCACCTATAGCACAGTATTTATTTCTCCTTTGCCGAAACTGATTTCGTTTTTGTTGAGCAGAAGGTTACTTGAACCGCGGCTTAGAGACGCCTTAAAAGAGTAAACAAAAGCCACTCCATAAGATCAGATCAGATCAGATCAGATCAGATAAGATAAATACTTTTTATTCGAAGTGGTCAGTACATGCACCTTAGTCAAGAAACTGGTTATCAGGTATCCGGGTAATGAAAACTACCGTAAACATCAATATTGAATAGTCAGAATCCCTCCCGCTTAACTGATTTGAAGTATTAAAACCCTTACATCCCGGAAAATATATATTTGCAGCCTGGTAAACCGTTCTCTTGTTCTCAAGTGCAGTACCGAAGTGACCTGTTCATGCCTGTAACACTTTTAAGTAACGTTGTTTTACGAATTACGTCAGTTGATTCTCTGGCGTGGTGTAGTGGTCATCGCGCTGGGAAGGAGATCCTGCGGAAACTGTTTGGCTCGGTGCGTGTTGTCACCCAGCAATCGTTTATTTGTTTCTTTTTTTTTTCTTCTTTTCTCCTTGCTTACATAAAAATCATCTTTTAAAACCTTTATCTGTTTTTTGTTGTTGTTGTTGTTGTTGTTTTTTTTTTTTATGTAAAAAGTAAAGTTGAACGGGGAAATAGAGGAATGATTTGTTCGTTTTAATGGGAGCAAGTGTGCGAGCGAGCGAGTGTCGGGGTTTATAATGACGATTGAAAACTCTAAGAAACCGTGTTGAGTGTTGATCATTGCTTTTTTTGACATTTGGTGGCTCCTAAAAGAGCCGTTGTTTAGATCTGGTATTGAAGAATGGTTTTCACTTGCTACTAGTGTACTTCGTGACGGCCTTGGTACCCTCACTGACTGCGTGCTTTGCGAGTTCTCCTGGAAGGAGCAGTCTGATGGCTGTCTGAATCTCGCGGGAGCTGATAGTGGACTTCTTGTTGTAGTGGGCTAGACGGGAGGATTCTGTAGCAATGCGCTCGAAGATATCGTTCACGAAAGAGTTCATGATACCCATTGCTTTGCTGGAGATTCCGGTGTCAGGATGTACCTGCTTTAACACTTTGTAGATGTAGATCGCATAACTCTCCTTCCGTTTCGATCGCCGTTTTTTCGTACTGTCGCCCGACGTGGATTTTGCCTTACCGCCGCTCTTCTTCTCTCCTTTTTTAGCTGCAATCGGTTTAGGTGCCATGGTAAAGAAAGATATCTCTGCCTTTTCGAAATCGAGTTTGCTAATTCGGGATATCACAGTTTCTATTTATGTTGCCAAATTCAATAGGATCAATTAATATGCGGATCGCAAGTTCTCGTCGGTGATTGGTGTTTTGTTTTTCTCGGTGTAAACAATGGAGCGTGCCGCCAATCGACACAAAGAGAACAATTGCAAGGCTAGAATTTCTTTTTATGAGCCAATGTTAGACTTTTGATTGGTGCAATCTGATCCACGAAACGCAGTCCGCGCGTGATAAATTATGGCGGCCGAAGTTATGTCTTGGAAAACAGTCTCCTGAAACTTAAACTGAAACTTAATATACGAGTTAGTCGACAAAATGACCGGACGAGGAAAAGGTAAAGCCCAGGGCACCAAGTCAAAGACTCGTTCTTCCAGGGCAGGACTACAATTTCCTGTTGGTCGCATCCATCGCCTTCTTCGTAAAGGCAACTACGCTGAACGCGTCGGAGCCGGTGCTCCCGTGTACTTGGCTGCCGTACTTGAGTATCTGAGTGCTGAGATCCTCGAGTTAGCAGGAAACGCAGCACGCGACAACAAGAAGTCAAGAATCATTCCTCGTCACCTCCAGTTGGCTGTGCGAAATGACGAAGAATTAAACAAACTCCTTGCCGGTGTCACCATCGCTCAAGGCGGTGTTCTTCCCAACATTCAGGCAGTATTACTACCTAAAAAGACAGAGAAGAAACAACACTAAGCGACGGCAACAACCATAAATACAAACGGCTCTTTTAGGAGCCACCAAGTCTAGAATAAAGTCATGACCAATCACGATATAAATTTGTAATCTACCCCCCAAATAGTATTCGCCGTCTCAGTTTGGGATTAATAACTGGATGGATACTTAGCCGCAAATAATTATGTCTCGCGGAAACTTGCTATTTCTACTTGTTTTTGCATGGTTCCATGTTCCTAGTTTTGTTCATAAATGCGTATACCAAAGCATATTTAGCGTTATTTCGGCTATAGCATGTAAGAAAGAAACAACAGCAACCACAACATTGCTTGAAACTGAAACCAGTCTTAGGTCAGTTTAGCTCGGTGTAACATGAATTTAAAGACTGATGTGATTATATCATGAAAGTTGAAATTGCGTTTGCTTTTTATGCAGGTTTCATTCGCGCTGTTTCCAACAGGTTTTTATACGAACTTCGAGGTACATACCAAGCGACAATCGAACAACTTTCTGATCTTTTTAAACGAGTACACAATTCATCGCATTCCTAGCAACCGGGAACAAACATTGCTGCTACTACTGAGCTTGAAATATTGTTTTCTTTGCGTCAAAATTACAAGAGATCGTCGTGATTTCATTCAGTACATAAGCTGTTTACGTAAAATAAACAGACACAGTTATAAACCGTCGTCGGTAACGACACAAACCAGCTTGCTCTCTTAATTCTGCGACAACAACAACGTACAGCAACAGTTTATTCACTAACTAAAGACAAAAGCTTTACAGTATTGTACGCCCCGCAAAGAGCTATGAGGCTAATCTAGACGGGAAAAAATAATTTCCCTTTATAAGTAACGACTGCGCTGCTGTAAAGTCACAAAAAAAGAAAAAACTCGCGTGGACGCACCCAGTAAATAAAGCGCTGAATCGATTTCAGGTGTATGTTGTCTTGTTCATATGTGTATAAACCTTCGGCAATGATCGTAATGAAAACAAATTCTCTTATCACGTATTTGGTCAGAGCTTTTCATACATTTGTTGGCTCCTAAAAGAGCCGTTGGTTTAAGTGTTGATCAGGGATCACAGTGTATTCTAACCCCCAAAACCGTACAGAGTACGTCCTTGTCGTTTCAGAGCGTATACTACGTCCATGGCTGTAACGGTCTTACGCTTGGCGTGCTCGGTGTAGGTCACGGCATCGCGGATAACGTTCTCAAGGAAAACTTTCAGAACACCGCGTGTCTCCTCGTAGATCAGTCCAGAAATTCGCTTTACACCCCCACGGCGAGCGAGACGACGGATCGCTGGCTTGGTAATTCCTTGGATATTATCGCGTAGAATCTTACGATGACGCTTAGCACCACCTTTGCCCAAGCCTTTACCTCCTTTGCCGCGACCGGACATTCTCGGTTGTCTGAATTATCGTCAAGGTTTAAAAAGGGACAGGTCTCGTACTATGTTAAATCACTGCAGAACAGAAATTGCTTTTCAATCTATACCCTTCAATCTGACCTCTCGGGAAACATTATTTCTTGTGTTTACATAGATTTGTTCTTAGTAAAAGGACAACAAAAGAATATTATAATTTTCTTTCGCCCCACTGTCTATTGTAAGGCATGCAAATCAAAGCAGGGTGTCTCCGAAGCCGAACCAATCAGAAATACATAAATTCTTAAATATCCAATCGGCTTGCGACAGCCTCCTGATAAATCGCGGCCATAAAAATTGCCAAGCTTTCACATAGAGCCTTTAATCTTCTGAACATCAGTTTCACAGTCATGGCCCGAACCAAACAAACAGCGAGAAAGTCCACCGGAGGAAAAGCGCCTCGTAAACAGCTGGCTACTAAGGCAGCTCGAAAGAGCGCTCCTGCTACTGGTGGCGTGAAAAAACCGCACCGTTACAGGCCAGGAACAGTGGCCCTCAGAGAGATCCGTCGTTATCAGAAGTCCACCGAGTTGCTGATTCGCAAGTTACCGTTTCAGCGTCTTGTTCGAGAAATCGCTCAGGATTTCAAGACCGACTTGCGCTTTCAAAGCTCAGCCGTGCTGGCTCTTCAAGAGGCTAGCGAAGCCTACCTGGTCGGTCTTTTCGAGGACACCAACCTTTGCGCCATTCACGCTAAACGTGTCACCATCATGCCTAAAGATATCCAGTTGGCTCGTAGGATCCGGGGCGAACGTGCATAACAGCTCAGCTCGGTTCTGACAATCTCACAACACAAACGGCTCCTTTAGGAGCCACCACCTGACAATAAAAGTTAATGGCCAATAAACTACTTCTTACCTTGTCTCTACTTGTTTCTTTTTTAGTTACTAGTGAAATGAGACAGACATAATTCTCATACTCTACGCCGTTACAGGTTTTTCGCGATAATACACACAACACAAGTGCTGCACAGGACACAGTAGAGTACTAGTATCTCTAAGCTTACCAAAAAATTAGTGATTGCGCCCAACATCTCCTTATTCGTTCAGTTAATCTCTCTGCCTGTCTTCCTAAGTTGACGTTTACAATCCATCTCATTTTCAAAGAACTTAGCAAACGTCTTAGAGGTTACAGATCTATCGCGATCAGTAGTAACTGATCCCTCTGCGGTCCGCTATAACAACTTAAGAAAAGAGTTGCGCAAGTAACCAACATTAGCTATCGCTGTGGAGACAATAACGAGACATGTCTGCCAAAAGCACCCAGAAGAAAGCTTCTAAACAGCCGGCCGAACACCCTAAGTATGCAGAAATGATCATACAAGCCCTTCACGCCCTGAAAGATCGTAATGGTTCCTCGCGTCAGGCTGTCGACAAGTACGTTAAGAACCATTTCAAAGTGGGAGACAAAGCAAGTCATTTTATTAAAATGGCTCTTAAGAGAGGCGTGGAGAGTGGTCAATTTATCAACACCAAAGGGTCCGGAGCTTCAGGTTCTTTCAAGGTCAACAAAGAAGTACAGAAAGCAAAGGCAACCAAAGACCCGGCGAAGAAGACCAAAACCGCCGATCCAGCCAACAAACCAAAAATAAAGAAGGTCGCCGCGAAAGAAAAGACCGCCCGCAAACCAGCCGAGAAAACCAAGAAATCGCCGGGTAAGAAAGTTTCCAGCAGCAAGAAGAAGACACCTCTCGTGCCAAAGAAGACTGCTACAAAGAAGCCGTTGCCTAAGAAAGCGAAAGAAAGCAAAGCCTCGGTTAAAAAAACAGTCAACAAGAAAGTCAGTGGCAAGTAAAACTCGCCCGCTTATTCAACTACCGGCTCCTTTAGGAGCCACCAAATAAAGTAAAGTCATCACCAATATCACCTCTAGTATGTTGACCTTAGGTCACCGTCACCTATAGCACAGTATTTATTTCTCCTTTGCCGAAACTGATTTCGTTTTTGTTGAGCAGAAGGTTACTTGAACCGCGGCTTAGAGACGCCTTAAAAGAGTAAACAAAAGCCACTCCATAAGATCAGATCAGATCAGATCAGATCAGATAAGATAAATACTTTTTATTCGAAGTGGTCAGTACATGCACCTTAGTCAAGAAACTGGTTATCAGGTATCCGGGTAATGAAAACTACCGTAAACATCAATATTGAATAGTCAGAATCCCTCCCGCTTAACTGATTTGAAGTATTAAAACCCTTACATCCCGGAAAATATATATTTGCAGCCTGGTAAACCGTTCTCTTGTTCTCAAGTGCAGTACCGAAGTGACCTGTTCATGCCTGTAACACTTTTAAGTAACGTTGTTTTACGAATTACGTCAGTTGATTCTCTGGCGTGGTGTAGTGGTCATCGCGCTGGGAAGGAGATCCTGCGGAAACTGTTTGGCTCGGTGCGTGTTGTCACCCAGCAATCGTTTATTTGTTTCTTTTTTTTTTCTTCTTTTCTCCTTGCTTACATAAAAATCATCTTTTAAAACCTTTATCTGTTTTTTGTTGTTGTTGTTGTTGTTGTTTTTTTTTTTTATGTAAAAAGTAAAGTTGAACGGGGAAATAGAGGAATGATTTGTTCGTTTTAATGGGAGCAAGTGTGCGAGCGAGCGAGTGTCGGGGTTTATAATGACGATTGAAAACTCTAAGAAACCGTGTTGAGTGTTGATCATTGCTTTTTTTGACATTTGGTGGCTCCTAAAAGAGCCGTTGTTTAGATCTGGTATTGAAGAATGGTTTTCACTTGCTACTAGTGTACTTCGTGACGGCCTTGGTACCCTCACTGACTGCGTGCTTTGCGAGTTCTCCTGGAAGGAGCAGTCTGATGGCTGTCTGAATCTCGCGGGAGCTGATAGTGGACTTCTTGTTGTAGTGGGCTAGACGGGAGGATTCTGTAGCAATGCGCTCGAAGATATCGTTCACGAAAGAGTTCATGATACCCATTGCTTTGCTGGAGATTCCGGTGTCAGGATGTACCTGCTTTAACACTTTGTAGATGTAGATCGCATAACTCTCCTTCCGTTTCGATCGCCGTTTTTTCGTACTGTCGCCCGACGTGGATTTTGCCTTACCGCCGCTCTTCTTCTCTCCTTTTTTAGCTGCAATCGGTTTAGGTGCCATGGTAAAGAAAGATATCTCTGCCTTTTCGAAATCGAGTTTGCTAATTCGGGATATCACAGTTTCTATTTATGTTGCCAAATTCAATAGGATCAATTAATATGCGGATCGCAAGTTCTCGTCGGTGATTGGTGTTTTGTTTTTCTCGGTGTAAACAATGGAGCGTGCCGCCAATCGACACAAAGAGAACAATTGCAAGGCTAGAATTTCTTTTTATGAGCCAATGTTAGACTTTTGATTGGTGCAATCTGATCCACGAAACGCAGTCCGCGCGTGATAAATTATGGCGGCCGAAGTTATGTCTTGGAAAACAGTCTCCTGAAACTTAAACTGAAACTTAATATACGAGTTAGTCGACAAAATGACCGGACGAGGAAAAGGTAAAGCCCAGGGCACCAAGTCAAAGACTCGTTCTTCCAGGGCAGGACTACAATTTCCTGTTGGTCGCATCCATCGCCTTCTTCGTAAAGGCAACTACGCTGAACGCGTCGGAGCCGGTGCTCCCGTGTACTTGGCTGCCGTACTTGAGTATCTGAGTGCTGAGATCCTCGAGTTAGCAGGAAACGCAGCACGCGACAACAAGAAGTCAAGAATCATTCCTCGTCACCTCCAGTTGGCTGTGCGAAATGACGAAGAATTAAACAAACTCCTTGCCGGTGTCACCATCGCTCAAGGCGGTGTTCTTCCCAACATTCAGGCAGTATTACTACCTAAAAAGACAGAGAAGAAACAACACTAAGCGACGGCAACAACCATAAATACAAACGGCTCTTTTAGGAGCCACCAAGTCTAGAATAAAGTCATGACCAATCACGATATAAATTTGTAATCTACCCCCCAAATAGTATTCGCCGTCTCAGTTTGGGATTAATAACTGGATGGATACTTAGCCGCAAATAATTATGTCTCGCGGAAACTTGCTATTTCTACTTGTTTTTGCATGGTTCCATGTTCCTAGTTTTGTTCATAAATGCGTATACCAAAGCATATTTAGCGTTATTTCGGCTATAGCATGTAAGAAAGAAACAACAGCAACCACAACATTGCTTGAAACTGAAACCAGTCTTAGGTCAGTTTAGCTCGGTGTAACATGAATTTAAAGACTGATGTGATTATATCATGAAAGTTGAAATTGCGTTTGCTTTTTATGCAGGTTTCATTCGCGCTGTTTCCAACAGGTTTTTATACGAACTTCGAGGTACATACCAAGCGACAATCGAACAACTTTCTGATCTTTTTAAACGAGTACACAATTCATCGCATTCCTAGCAACCGGGAACAAACATTGCTGCTACTACTGAGCTTGAAATATTGTTTTCTTTGCGTCAAAATTACAAGAGATCGTCGTGATTTCATTCAGTACATAAGCTGTTTACGTAAAATAAACAGACACAGTTATAAACCGTCGTCGGTAACGACACAAACCAGCTTGCTCTCTTAATTCTGCGACAACAACAACGTACAGCAACAGTTTATTCACTAACTAAAGACAAAAGCTTTACAGTATTGTACGCCCCGCAAAGAGCTATGAGGCTAATCTAGACGGGAAAAAATAATTTCCCTTTATAAGTAACGACTGCGCTGCTGTAAAGTCACAAAAAAAGAAAAAACTCGCGTGGACGCACCCAGTAAATAAAGCGCTGAATCGATTTCAGGTGTATGTTGTCTTGTTCATATGTGTATAAACCTTCGGCAATGATCGTAATGAAAACAAATTCTCTTATCACGTATTTGGTCAGAGCTTTTCATACATTTGTTGGCTCCTAAAAGAGCCGTTGGTTTAAGTGTTGATCAGGGATCACAGTGTATTCTAACCCCCAAAACCGTACAGAGTACGTCCTTGTCGTTTCAGAGCGTATACTACGTCCATGGCTGTAACGGTCTTACGCTTGGCGTGCTCGGTGTAGGTCACGGCATCGCGGATAACGTTCTCAAGGAAAACTTTCAGAACACCGCGTGTCTCCTCGTAGATCAGTCCAGAAATTCGCTTTACACCCCCACGGCGAGCGAGACGACGGATCGCTGGCTTGGTAATTCCTTGGATATTATCGCGTAGAATCTTACGATGACGCTTAGCACCACCTTTGCCCAAGCCTTTACCTCCTTTGCCGCGACCGGACATTCTCGGTTGTCTGAATTATCGTCAAGGTTTAAAAAGGGACAGGTCTCGTACTATGTTAAATCACTGCAGAACAGAAATTGCTTTTCAATCTATACCCTTCAATCTGACCTCTCGGGAAACATTATTTCTTGTGTTTACATAGATTTGTTCTTAGTAAAAGGACAACAAAAGAATATTATAATTTTCTTTCGCCCCATTGTCTATTGTAAGGCATGCAAATCAAAGCAGGGTGTCTCCGAAGCCGAACCAATCAGAAATACATAAATTCTTAAATATCCAATCGGCTTGCGACAGCCTCCTGATAAATCGCGGCCATAAAAATTGCCAAGCTTTCACATAGAGCCTTTAATCTTCTGAACATCAGTTTCACAGTCATGGCCCGAACCAAACAAACAGCGAGAAAGTCCACCGGAGGAAAAGCGCCTCGTAAACAGCTGGCTACTAAGGCAGCTCGAAAGAGCGCTCCTGCTACTGGTGGCGTGAAAAAACCGCACCGTTACAGGCCAGGAACAGTGGCCCTCAGAGAGATCCGTCGTTATCAGAAGTCCACCGAGTTGCTGATTCGCAAGTTACCGTTTCAGCGTCTTGTTCGAGAAATCGCTCAGGATTTCAAGACCGACTTGCGCTTTCAAAGCTCAGCCGTGCTGGCTCTTCAAGAGGCTAGCGAAGCCTACCTGGTCGGTCTTTTCGAGGACACCAACCTTTGCGCCATTCACGCTAAACGTGTCACCATCATGCCTAAAGATATCCAGTTGGCTCGTAGGATCCGGGGCGAACGTGCATAACAGCTCAGCTCGGTTCTGACAATCTCACAACACAAACGGCTCCTTTAGGAGCCACCACCTGACAATAAAAGTTAATGGCCAATAAACTACTTCTTACCTTGTCTCTACTTGTTTCTTTTTTAGTTACTAGTGAAATGAGACAGACATAATTCTCATACTCTACGCCGTTACAGGTTTTTCGCGATAATACACACAACACAAGTGCTGCACAGGACACAGTAGAGTACTAGTATCTCTAAGCTTACCAAAAAATTAGTGATTGCGCCCAACATCTCCTTATTCGTTCAGTTAATCTCTCTGCCTGTCTTCCTAAGTTGACGTTTACAATCCATCTCATTTTCAAAGAACTTAGCAAACGTCTTAGAGGTTACAGATCTATCGCGATCAGTAGTAACTGATCCCTCTGCGGTCCGCTATAACAACTTAAGAAAAGAGTTGCGCAAGTAACCAACATTAGCTATCGCTGTGGAGACAATAACGAGACATGTCTGCCAAAAGCACCCAGAAGAAAGCTTCTAAACAGCCGGCCGAACACCCTAAGTATGCAGAAATGATCATACAAGCCCTTCACGCCCTGAAAGATCGTAATGGTTCCTCGCGTCAGGCTGTCGACAAGTACGTTAAGAACCATTTCAAAGTGGGAGACAAAGCAAGTCATTTTATTAAAATGGCTCTTAAGAGAGGCGTGGAGAGTGGTCAATTTATCAACACCAAAGGGTCCGGAGCTTCAGGTTCTTTCAAGGTCAACAAAGAAGTACAGAAAGCAAAGGCAACCAAAGACCCGGCGAAGAAGACCAAAACCGCCGATCCAGCCAACAAACCAAAAATAAAGAAGGTCGCCGCGAAAGAAAAGACCGCCCGCAAACCAGCCGAGAAAACCAAGAAATCGCCGGGTAAGAAAGTTTCCAGCAGCAAGAAGAAGACACCTCTCGTGCCAAAGAAGACTGCTACAAAGAAGCCGTTGCCTAAGAAAGCGAAAGAAAGCAAAGCCTCGGTTAAAAAAACAGTCAACAAGAAAGTCAGTGGCAAGTAAAACTCGCCCGCTTATTCAACTACCGGCTCCTTTAGGAGCCACCAAATAAAGTAAAGTCATCACCAATATCACCTCTAGTATGTTGACCTTAGGTCACCGTCACCTATAGCACAGTATTTATTTCTCCTTTGCCGAAACTGATTTCGTTTTTGTTGAGCAGAAGGTTACTTGAACCGCGGCTTAGAGACGCCTTAAAAGAGTAAACAAAAGCCACTCCATAAGATCAGATCAGATCAGATCAGATCAGATAAGATAAATACTTTTTATTCGAAGTGGTCAGTACATGCACCTTAGTCAAGAAACTGGTTATCAGGTATCCGGGTAATGAAAACTACCGTAAACATCAATATTGAATAGTCAGAATCCCTCCCGCTTAACTGATTTGAAGTATTAAAACCCTTACATCCCGGAAAATATATATTTGCAGCCTGGTAAACCGTTCTCTTGTTCTCAAGTGCAGTACCGAAGTGACCTGTTCATGCCTGTAACACTTTTAAGTAACGTTGTTTTACGAATTACGTCAGTTGATTCTCTGGCGTGGTGTAGTGGTCATCGCGCTGGGAAGGAGATCCTGCGGAAACTGTTTGGCTCGGTGCGTGTTGTCACCCAGCAATCGTTTATTTGTTTCTTTTTTTTTTCTTCTTTTCTCCTTGCTTACATAAAAATCATCTTTTAAAACCTTTATCTGTTTTTTGTTGTTGTTGTTGTTGTTGTTTTTTTTTTTATGTAAAAAGTAAAGTTGAACGGGGAAATAGAGGAATGATTTGTTCGTTTTAATGGGAGCAAGTGTGCGAGCGAGCGAGTGTCGGGGTTTATAATGACGATTGAAAACTCTAAGAAACCGTGTTGAGTGTTGATCATTGCTTTTTTTGACATTTGGTGGCTCCTAAAAGAGCCGTTGTTTAGATCTGGTATTGAAGAATGGTTTTCACTTGCTACTAGTGTACTTCGTGACGGCCTTGGTACCCTCACTGACTGCGTGCTTTGCGAGTTCTCCTGGAAGGAGCAGTCTGATGGCTGTCTGAATCTCGCGGGAGCTGATAGTGGACTTCTTGTTGTAGTGGGCTAGACGGGAGGATTCTGTAGCAATGCGCTCGAAGATATCGTTCACGAAAGAGTTCATGATACCCATTGCTTTGCTGGAGATTCCGGTGTCAGGATGTACCTGCTTTAACACTTTGTAGATGTAGATCGCATAACTCTCCTTCCGTTTCGATCGCCGTTTTTTCGTACTGTCGCCCGACGTGGATTTTGCCTTACCGCCGCTCTTCTTCTCTCCTTTTTTAGCTGCAATCGGTTTAGGTGCCATGGTAAAGAAAGATATCTCTGCCTTTTCGAAATCGAGTTTGCTAATTCGGGATATCACAGTTTCTATTTATGTTGCCAAATTCAATAGGATCAATTAATATGCGGATCGCAAGTTCTCGTCGGTGATTGGTGTTTTGTTTTTCTCGGTGTAAACAATGGAGCGTGCCGCCAATCGACACAAAGAGAACAATTGCAAGGCTAGAATTTCTTTTTATGAGCCAATGTTAGACTTTTGATTGGTGCAATCTGATCCACGAAACGCAGTCCGCGCGTGATAAATTATGGCGGCCGAAGTTATGTCTTGGAAAACAGTCTCCTGAAACTTAAACTGAAACTTAATATACGAGTTAGTCGACAAAATGACCGGACGAGGAAAAGGTAAAGCCCAGGGCACCAAGTCAAAGACTCGTTCTTCCAGGGCAGGACTACAATTTCCTGTTGGTCGCATCCATCGCCTTCTTCGTAAAGGCAACTACGCTGAACGCGTCGGAGCCGGTGCTCCCGTGTACTTGGCTGCCGTACTTGAGTATCTGAGTGCTGAGATCCTCGAGTTAGCAGGAAACGCAGCACGCGACAACAAGAAGTCAAGAATCATTCCTCGTCACCTCCAGTTGGCTGTGCGAAATGACGAAGAATTAAACAAACTCCTTGCCGGTGTCACCATCGCTCAAGGCGGTGTTCTTCCCAACATTCAGGCAGTATTACTACCTAAAAAGACAGAGAAGAAACAACACTAAGCGACGGCAACAACCATAAATACAAACGGCTCTTTTAGGAGCCACCAAGTCTAGAATAAAGTCATGACCAATCACGATATAAATTTGTAATCTACCCCCCAAATAGTATTCGCCGTCTCAGTTTGGGATTAATAACTGGATGGATACTTAGCCGCAAATAATTATGTCTCGCGGAAACTTGCTATTTCTACTTGTTTTTGCATGGTTCCATGTTCCTAGTTTTGTTCATAAATGCGTATACCAAAGCATATTTAGCGTTATTTCGGCTATAGCATGTAAGAAAGAAACAACAGCAACCACAACATTGCTTGAAACTGAAACCAGTCTTAGGTCAGTTTAGCTCGGTGTAACATGAATTTAAAGACTGATGTGATTATATCATGAAAGTTGAAATTGCGTTTGCTTTTTATGCAGGTTTCATTCGCGCTGTTTCCAACAGGTTTTTATACGAACTTCGAGGTACATACCAAGCGACAATCGAACAACTTTCTGATCTTTTTAAACGAGTACACAATTCATCGCATTCCTAGCAACCGGGAACAAACATTGCTGCTACTACTGAGCTTGAAATATTGTTTTCTTTGCGTCAAAATTACAAGAGATCGTCGTGATTTCATTCAGTACATAAGCTGTTTACGTAAAATAAACAGACACAGTTATAAACCGTCGTCGGTAACGACACAAACCAGCTTGCTCTCTTAATTCTGCGACAACAACAACGTACAGCAACAGTTTATTCACTAACTAAAGACAAAAGCTTTACAGTATTGTACGCCCCGCAAAGAGCTATGAGGCTAATCTAGACGGGAAAAAATAATTTCCCTTTATAAGTAACGACTGCGCTGCTGTAAAGTCACAAAAAAAGAAAAAACTCGCGTGGACGCACCCAGTAAATAAAGCGCTGAATCGATTTCAGGTGTATGTTGTCTTGTTCATATGTGTATAAACCTTCGGCAATGATCGTAATGAAAACAAATTCTCTTATCACGTATTTGGTCAGAGCTTTTCATACATTTGTTGGCTCCTAAAAGAGCCGTTGGTTTAAGTGTTGATCAGGGATCACAGTGTATTCTAACCCCCAAAACCGTACAGAGTACGTCCTTGTCGTTTCAGAGCGTATACTACGTCCATGGCTGTAACGGTCTTACGCTTGGCGTGCTCGGTGTAGGTCACGGCATCGCGGATAACGTTCTCAAGGAAAACTTTCAGAACACCGCGTGTCTCCTCGTAGATCAGTCCAGAAATTCGCTTTACACCCCCACGGCGAGCGAGACGACGGATCGCTGGCTTGGTAATTCCTTGGATATTATCGCGTAGAATCTTACGATGACGCTTAGCACCACCTTTGCCCAAGCCTTTACCTCCTTTGCCGCGACCGGACATTCTCGGTTGTCTGAATTATCGTCAAGGTTTAAAAAGGGACAGGTCTCGTACTATGTTAAATCACTGCAGAACAGAAATTGCTTTTCAATCTATACCCTTCAATCTGACCTCTCGGGAAACATTATTTCTTGTGTTTACATAGATTTGTTCTTAGTAAAAGGACAACAAAAGAATATTATAATTTTCTTTCGCCCCACTGTCTATTGTAAGGCATGCAAATCAAAGCAGGGTGTCTCCGAAGCCGAACCAATCAGAAATACATAAATTCTTAAATATCCAATCGGCTTGCGACAGCCTCCTGATAAATCGCGGCCATAAAAATTGCCAAGCTTTCACATAGAGCCTTTAATCTTCTGAACATCAGTTTCACAGTCATGGCCCGAACCAAACAAACAGCGAGAAAGTCCACCGGAGGAAAAGCGCCTCGTAAACAGCTGGCTACTAAGGCAGCTCGAAAGAGCGCTCCTGCTACTGGTGGCGTGAAAAAACCGCACCGTTACAGGCCAGGAACAGTGGCCCTCAGAGAGATCCGTCGTTATCAGAAGTCCACCGAGTTGCTGATTCGCAAGTTACCGTTTCAGCGTCTTGTTCGAGAAATCGCTCAGGATTTCAAGACCGACTTGCGCTTTCAAAGCTCAGCCGTGCTGGCTCTTCAAGAGGCTAGCGAAGCCTACCTGGTCGGTCTTTTCGAGGACACCAACCTTTGCGCCATTCACGCTAAACGTGTCACCATCATGCCTAAAGATATCCAGTTGGCTCGTAGGATCCGGGGCGAACGTGCATAACAGCTCAGCTCGGTTCTGACAATCTCACAACACAAACGGCTCCTTTAGGAGCCACCACCTGACAATAAAAGTTAATGGCCAATAAACTACTTCTTACCTTGTCTCTACTTGTTTCTTTTTTAGTTACTAGTGAAATGAGACAGACATAATTCTCATACTCTACGCCGTTACAGGTTTTTCGCGATAATACACACAACACAAGTGCTGCACAGGACACAGTAGAGTACTAGTATCTCTAAGCTTACCAAAAAATTAGTGATTGCGCCCAACATCTCCTTATTCGTTCAGTTAATCTCTCTGCCTGTCTTCCTAAGTTGACGTTTACAATCCATCTCATTTTCAAAGAACTTAGCAAACGTCTTAGAGGTTACAGATCTATCGCGATCAGTAGTAACTGATCCCTCTGCGGTCCGCTATAACAACTTAAGAAAAGAGTTGCGCAAGTAACCAACATTAGCTATCGCTGTGGAGACAATAACGAGACATGTCTGCCAAAAGCACCCAGAAGAAAGCTTCTAAACAGCCGGCCGAACACCCTAAGTATGCAGAAATGATCATACAAGCCCTTCACGCCCTGAAAGATCGTAATGGTTCCTCGCGTCAGGCTGTCGACAAGTACGTTAAGAACCATTTCAAAGTGGGAGACAAAGCAAGTCATTTTATTAAAATGGCTCTTAAGAGAGGCGTGGAGAGTGGTCAATTTATCAACACCAAAGGGTCCGGAGCTTCAGGTTCTTTCAAGGTCAACAAAGAAGTACAGAAAGCAAAGGCAACCAAAGACCCGGCGAAGAAGACCAAAACCGCCGATCCAGCCAACAAACCAAAAATAAAGAAGGTCGCCGCGAAAGAAAAGACCGCCCGCAAACCAGCCGAGAAAACCAAGAAATCGCCGGGTAAGAAAGTTTCCAGCAGCAAGAAGAAGACACCTCTCGTGCCAAAGAAGACTGCTACAAAGAAGCCGTTGCCTAAGAAAGCGAAAGAAAGCAAAGCCTCGGTTAAAAAAACAGTCAACAAGAAAGTCAGTGGCAAGTAAAACTCGCCCGCTTATTCAACTACCGGCTCCTTTAGGAGCCACCAAATAAAGTAAAGTCATCACCAATATCACCTCTAGTATGTTGACCTTAGGTCACCGTCACCTATAGCACAGTATTTATTTCTCCTTTGCCGAAACTGATTTCGTTTTTGTTGAGCAGAAGGTTACTTGAACCGCGGCTTAGAGACGCCTTAAAAGAGTAAACAAAAGCCACTCCATAAGATCAGATCAGATCAGATCAGATCAGATAAGATAAATACTTTTTATTCGAAGTGGTCAGTACATGCACCTTAGTCAAGAAACTGGTTATCAGGTATCCGGGTAATGAAAACTACCGTAAACATCAATATTGAATAGTCAGAATCCCTCCCGCTTAACTGATTTGAAGTATTAAAACCCTTACATCCCGGAAAATATATATTTGCAGCCTGGTAAACCGTTCTCTTGTTCTCAAGTGCAGTACCGAAGTGACCTGTTCATGCCTGTAACACTTTTAAGTAACGTTGTTTTACGAATTACGTCAGTTGATTCTCTGGCGTGGTGTAGTGGTCATCGCGCTGGGAAGGAGATCCTGCGGAAACTGTTTGGCTCGGTGCGTGTTGTCACCCAGCAATCGTTTATTTGTTTCTTTTTTTTTTCTTCTTTTCTCCTTGCTTACATAAAAATCATCTTTTAAAACCTTTATCTGTTTTTGTTGTTGTTGTTGTTGTTGTTTTTTTTTTTTATGTAAAAAGTAAAGTTGAACGGGGAAATAGAGGAATGATTTGTTCGTTTTAATGGGAGCAAGTGTGCGAGCGAGCGAGTGTCGGGGTTTATAATGACGATTGAAAACTCTAAGAAACCGTGTTGAGTGTTGATCATTGCTTTTTTTGACATTTGGTGGCTCCTAAAAGAGCCGTTGTTTAGATCTGGTATTGAAGAATGGTTTTCACTTGCTACTAGTGTACTTCGTGACGGCCTTGGTACCCTCACTGACTGCGTGCTTTGCGAGTTCTCCTGGAAGGAGCAGTCTGATGGCTGTCTGAATCTCGCGGGAGCTGATAGTGGACTTCTTGTTGTAGTGGGCTAGACGGGAGGATTCTGTAGCAATGCGCTCGAAGATATCGTTCACGAAAGAGTTCATGATACCCATTGCTTTGCTGGAGATTCCGGTGTCAGGATGTACCTGCTTTAACACTTTGTAGATGTAGATCGCATAACTCTCCTTCCGTTTCGATCGCCGTTTTTTCGTACTGTCGCCCGACGTGGATTTTGCCTTACCGCCGCTCTTCTTCTCTCCTTTTTTAGCTGCAATCGGTTTAGGTGCCATGGTAAAGAAAGATATCTCTGCCTTTTCGAAATCGAGTTTGCTAATTCGGGATATCACAGTTTCTATTTATGTTGCCAAATTCAATAGGATCAATTAATATGCGGATCGCAAGTTCTCGTCGGTGATTGGTGTTTTGTTTTTCTCGGTGTAAACAATGGAGCGTGCCGCCAATCGACACAAAGAGAACAATTGCAAGGCTAGAATTTCTTTTTATGAGCCAATGTTAGACTTTTGATTGGTGCAATCTGATCCACGAAACGCAGTCCGCGCGTGATAAATTATGGCGGCCGAAGTTATGTCTTGGAAAACAGTCTCCTGAAACTTAAACTGAAACTTAATATACGAGTTAGTCGACAAAATGACCGGACGAGGAAAAGGTAAAGCCCAGGGCACCAAGTCAAAGACTCGTTCTTCCAGGGCAGGACTACAATTTCCTGTTGGTCGCATCCATCGCCTTCTTCGTAAAGGCAACTACGCTGAACGCGTCGGAGCCGGTGCTCCCGTGTACTTGGCTGCCGTACTTGAGTATCTGAGTGCTGAGATCCTCGAGTTAGCAGGAAACGCAGCACGCGACAACAAGAAGTCAAGAATCATTCCTCGTCACCTCCAGTTGGCTGTGCGAAATGACGAAGAATTAAACAAACTCCTTGCCGGTGTCACCATCGCTCAAGGCGGTGTTCTTCCCAACATTCAGGCAGTATTACTACCTAAAAAGACAGAGAAGAAACAACACTAAGCGACGGCAACAACCATAAATACAAACGGCTCTTTTAGGAGCCACCAAGTCTAGAATAAAGTCATGACCAATCACGATATAAATTTGTAATCTACCCCCCAAATAGTATTCGCCGTCTCAGTTTGGGATTAATAACTGGATGGATACTTAGCCGCAAATAATTATGTCTCGCGGAAACTTGCTATTTCTACTTGTTTTTGCATGGTTCCATGTTCCTAGTTTTGTTCATAAATGCGTATACCAAAGCATATTTAGCGTTATTTCGGCTATAGCATGTAAGAAAGAAACAACAGCAACCACAACATTGCTTGAAACTGAAACCAGTCTTAGGTCAGTTTAGCTCGGTGTAACATGAATTTAAAGACTGATGTGATTATATCATGAAAGTTGAAATTGCGTTTGCTTTTTATGCAGGTTTCATTCGCGCTGTTTCCAACAGGTTTTTATACGAACTTCGAGGTACATACCAAGCGACAATCGAACAACTTTCTGATCTTTTTAAACGAGTACACAATTCATCGCATTCCTAGCAACCGGGAACAAACATTGCTGCTACTACTGAGCTTGAAATATTGTTTTCTTTGCGTCAAAATTACAAGAGATCGTCGTGATTTCATTCAGTACATAAGCTGTTTACGTAAAATAAACAGACACAGTTATAAACCGTCGTCGGTAACGACACAAACCAGCTTGCTCTCTTAATTCTGCGACAACAACAACGTACAGCAACAGTTTATTCACTAACTAAAGACAAAAGCTTTACAGTATTGTACGCCCCGCAAAGAGCTATGAGGCTAATCTAGACGGGAAAAAATAATTTCCCTTTATAAGTAACGACTGCGCTGCTGTAAAGTCACAAAAAAAGAAAAAACTCGCGTAGACGCACCCAGTAAATAAAGCGCTGAATCGATTTCAGGTGTATGTTGTCTTGTTCATATGTGTATAAACCTTCGGCAATGATCGTAATGAAAACAAATTCTCTTATCACGTATTTGGTCAGAGCTTTTCATACATTTGTTGGCTCCTAAAAGAGCCGTTGGTTTAAGTGTTGATCAGGGATCACAGTGTATTCTAACCCCCAAAACCGTACAGAGTACGTCCTTGTCGTTTCAGAGCGTATACTACGTCCATGGCTGTAACGGTCTTACGCTTGGCGTGCTCGGTGTAGGTCACGGCATCGCGGATAACGTTCTCAAGGAAAACTTTCAGAACACCGCGTGTCTCCTCGTAGATCAGTCCAGAAATTCGCTTTACACCCCCACGGCGAGCGAGACGACGGATCGCTGGCTTGGTAATTCCTTGGATATTATCGCGTAGAATCTTACGATGACGCTTAGCACCACCTTTGCCCAAGCCTTTACCTCCTTTGCCGCGACCGGACATTCTCGGTTGTCTGAATTATCGTCAAGGTTTAAAAAGGGACAGGTCTCGTACTATGTTAAATCACTGCAGAACAGAAATTGCTTTTCAATCTATACCCTTCAATCTGACCTCTCGGGAAACATTATTTCTTGTGTTTACATAGATTTGTTCTTAGTAAAAGGACAACAAAAGAATATTATAATTTTCTTTCGCCCCACTGTCTATTGTAAGGCATGCAAATCAAAGCAGGGTGTCTCCGAAGCCGAACCAATCAGAAATACATAAATTCTTAAATATCCAATCGGCTTGCGACAGCCTCCTGATAAATCGCGGCCATAAAAATTGCCAAGCTTTCACATAGAGCCTTTAATCTTCTGAACATCAGTTTCACAGTCATGGCCCGAACCAAACAAACAGCGAGAAAGTCCACCGGAGGAAAAGCGCCTCGTAAACAGCTGGCTACTAAGGCAGCTCGAAAGAGCGCTCCTGCTACTGGTGGCGTGAAAAAACCGCACCGTTACAGGCCAGGAACAGTGGCCCTCAGAGAGATCCGTCGTTATCAGAAGTCCACCGAGTTGCTGATTCGCAAGTTACCGTTTCAGCGTCTTGTTCGAGAAATCGCTCAGGATTTCAAGACCGACTTGCGCTTTCAAAGCTCAGCCGTGCTGGCTCTTCAAGAGGCTAGCGAAGCCTACCTGGTCGGTCTTTTCGAGGACACCAACCTTTGCGCCATTCACGCTAAACGTGTCACCATCATGCCTAAAGATATCCAGTTGGCTCGTAGGATCCGGGGCGAACGTGCATAACAGCTCAGCTCGGTTCTGACAATCTCACAACACAAACGGCTCCTTTAGGAGCCACCACCTGACAATAAAAGTTAATGGCCAATAAACTACTTCTTACCTTGTCTCTACTTGTTTCTTTTTTAGTTACTAGTGAAATGAGACAGACATAATTCTCATACTCTACGCCGTTACAGGTTTTTCGCGATAATACACACAACACAAGTGCTGCACAGGACACAGTAGAGTACTAGTATCTCTAAGCTTACCAAAAAATTAGTGATTGCGCCCAACATCTCCTTATTCGTTCAGTTAATCTCTCTGCCTGTCTTCCTAAGTTGACGTTTACAATCCATCTCATTTTCAAAGAACTTAGCAAACGTCTTAGAGGTTACAGATCTATCGCGATCAGTAGTAACTGATCCCTCTGCGGTCCGCTATAACAACTTAAGAAAAGAGTTGCGCAAGTAACCAACATTAGCTATCGCTGTGGAGACAATAACGAGACATGTCTGCCAAAAGCACCCAGAAGAAAGCTTCTAAACAGCCGGCCGAACACCCTAAGTATGCAGAAATGATCATA
Source organism: Porites rus (assembly GCA_964035705.1). Classification (NCBI taxonomy): domain Eukaryota; kingdom Metazoa; phylum Cnidaria; class Anthozoa; order Scleractinia; family Poritidae; genus Porites; species Porites rus. The sequence continues at coordinate 8,979 of CAXIVM010000270.1, read as the reverse complement.
CAAGCCCTTCACGCCCTGAAAGATCGTAATGGTTCCTCGCGTCAGGCTGTCGACAAGTACGTTAAGAACCATTTCAAAGTGGGAGACAAAGCAAGTCATTTTATTAAAATGGCTCTTAAGAGAGGCGTGGAGAGTGGTCAATTTATCAACACCAAAGGGTCCGGAGCTTCAGGTTCTTTCAAGGTCAACAAAGAAGTACAGAAAGCAAAGGCAACCAAAGACCCGGCGAAGAAGACCAAAACCGCCGATCCAGCCAACAAACCAAAAATAAAGAAGGTCGCCGCGAAAGAAAAGACCGCCCGCAAACCAGCCGAGAAAACCAAGAAATCGCCGGGTAAGAAAGTTTCCAGCAGCAAGAAGAAGACACCTCTCGTGCCAAAGAAGACTGCTACAAAGAAGCCGTTGCCTAAGAAAGCGAAAGAAAGCAAAGCCTCGGTTAAAAAAACAGTCAACAAGAAAGTCAGTGGCAAGTAAAACTCGCCCGCTTATTCAACTACCGGCTCCTTTAGGAGCCACCAAATAAAGTAAAGTCATCACCAATATCACCTCTAGTATGTTGACCTTAGGTCACCGTCACCTATAGCACAGTATTTATTTCTCCTTTGCCGAAACTGATTTCGTTTTTGTTGAGCAGAAGGTTACTTGAACCGCGGCTTAGAGACGCCTTAAAAGAGTAAACAAAAGCCACTCCATAAGATCAGATCAGATCAGATCAGATCAGATAAGATAAATACTTTTTCTTCGAAGTGGTCAGTACATGCACCTTAGTCAAGAAACTGGTTATCAGGTACCCGGGTAATGAAAACTACCGTAAACATCAATATTGAATAGTCAGAATCCCTCCCGCTTAACTGATTTGAAGTATTAAAACCCTTACATCCCGGAAAATATATATTTGCAGCCTGGTAAACCGTTCTCTTGTTCTCAAGTGCAGTACCGAAGTGACCTGTTCATGCCTGTAACACTTTTAAGTAACGTTGTTTTACGAATTACGTCAGTTGATTCTCTGGCGTGGTGTAGTGGTCATCGCGCTGGGAAGGAGATCCTGCGGAAACTGTTTGGCTCGGTGCGTGTTGTCACCCAGCAATCGTTTATTTGTTTCTTTTTTTTTTCTTCTTTTCTCCTTGCTTACATAAAAATCATCTTTTAAAACCTTTATCTGTTTTTTGTTGTTGTTGTTGTTGTTGTTGTTTTTTTTTATGTAAAAAGTAAAGTTGAACGGGGAAATAGAGGAATGATTTGTTCGTTTTAATGGGAGCAAGTGTGCGAGCGAGCGAGTGTCGGGGTTTATAATGACGATTGAAAACTCTAAGAAACCGTGTTGAGTGTTGATCATTGCTTTTTTTGACATTTGGTGGCTCCTAAAAGAGCCGTTGTTTAGATCTGGTATTGAAGAATGGTTTTCACTTGCTACTAGTGTACTTCGTGACGGCCTTGGTACCCTCACTGACTGCGTGCTTTGCGAGTTCTCCTGGAAGGAGCAGTCTGATGGCTGTCTGAATCTCGCGGGAGCTGATAGTGGACTTCTTGTTGTAGTGGGCTAGACGGGAGGATTCTGTAGCAATGCGCTCGAAGATATCGTTCACGAAAGAGTTCATGATACCCATTGCTTTGCTGGAGATTCCGGTGTCAGGATGTACCTGCTTTAACACTTTGTAGATGTAGATCGCATAACTCTCCTTCCGTTTCGATCGCCGTTTTTTCGTACTGTCGCCCGACGTGGATTTTGCCTTACCGCCGCTCTTCTTCTCTCCTTTTTTAGCTGCAATCGGTTTAGGTGCCATGGTAAAGAAAGATATCTCTGCCTTTTCGAAATCGAGTTTGCTAATTCGGGATATCACAGTTTCTATTTATGTTGCCAAATTCAATAGGATCAATTAATATGCGGATCGCAAGTTCTCGTCGGTGATTGGTGTTTTGTTTTTCTCGGTGTAAACAATGGAGCGTGCCGCCAATCGACACAAAGAGAACAATTGCAAGGCTAGAATTTCTTTTTATGAGCCAATGTTAGACTTTTGATTGGTGCAATCTGATCCACGAAACGCAGTCCGCGCGTGATAAATTATGGCGGCCGAAGTTATGTCTTGGAAAACAGTCTCCTGAAACTTAAACTGAAACTTAATATACGAGTTAGTCGACAAAATGACCGGACGAGGAAAAGGTAAAGCCCAGGGCACCAAGTCAAAGACTCGTTCTTCCAGGGCAGGACTACAATTTCCTGTTGGTCGCATCCATCGCCTTCTTCGTAAAGGCAACTACGCTGAACGCGTCGGAGCCGGTGCTCCCGTGTACTTGGCTGCCGTACTTGAGTATCTGAGTGCTGAGATCCTCGAGTTAGCAGGAAACGCAGCACGCGACAACAAGAAGTCAAGAATCATTCCTCGTCACCTCCAGTTGGCTGTGCGAAATGACGAAGAATTAAACAAACTCCTTGCCGGTGTCACCATCGCTCAAGGCGGTGTTCTTCCCAACATTCAGGCAGTATTACTACCTAAAAAGACAGAGAAGAAACAACACTAAGCGACGGCAACAACCATAAATACAAACGGCTCTTTTAGGAGCCACCAAGTCTAGAATAAAGTCATGACCAATCACGATATAAATTTGTAATCTACCCCCCAAATAGTATTCGCCGTCTCAGTTTGGGATTAATAACTGGATGGATACTTAGCCGCAAATAATTATGTCTCGCGGAAACTTGCTATTTCTACTTGTTTTTGCATGGTTCCATGTTCCTAGTTTTGTTCATAAATGCGTATACCAAAGCATATTTAGCGTTATTTCGGCTATAGCATGTAAGAAAGAAACAACAGCAACCACAACATTGCTTGAAACTGAAACCAGTCTTAGGTCAGTTTAGCTCGGTGTAACATGAATTTAAAGACTGATGTGATTATATCATGAAAGTTGAAATTGCGTTTGCTTTTTATGCAGGTTTCATTCGCGCTGTTTCCAACAGGTTTTTATACGAACTTCGAGGTACATACCAAGCGACAATCGAACAACTTTCTGATCTTTTTAAACGAGTACACAATTCATCGCATTCCTAGCAACCGGGAACAAACATTGCTGCTACTACTGAGCTTGAAATATTGTTTTCTTTGCGTCAAAATTACAAGAGATCGTCGTGATTTCATTCAGTACATAAGCTGTTTACGTAAAATAAACAGACACAGTTATAAACCGTCGTCGGTAACGACACAAACCAGCTTGCTCTCTTAATTCTGCGACAACAACAACGTACAGCAACAGTTTATTCACTAACTAAAGACAAAAGCTTTACAGTATTGTACGCCCCGCAAAGAGCTATGAGGCTAATCTAGACGGGAAAAAATAATTTCCCTTTATAAGTAACGACTGCGCTGCTGTAAAGTCACAAAAAAAGAAAAAACTCGCGTGGACGCACCCAGTAAATAAAGCGCTGAATCGATTTCAGGTGTATGTTGTCTTGTTCATATGTGTATAAACCTTCGGCAATGATCGTAATGAAAACAAATTCTCTTATCACGTATTTGGTCAGAGCTTTTCATACATTTGTTGGCTCCTAAAAGAGCCGTTGGTTTAAGTGTTGATCAGGGATCACAGTGTATTCTAACCCCCAAAACCGTACAGAGTACGTCCTTGTCGTTTCAGAGCGTATACTACGTCCATGGCTGTAACGGTCTTACGCTTGGCGTGCTCGGTGTAGGTCACGGCATCGCGGATAACGTTCTCAAGGAAAACTTTCAGAACACCGCGTGTCTCCTCGTAGATCAGTCCAGAAATTCGCTTTACACCCCCACGGCGAGCGAGACGACGGATCGCTGGCTTGGTAATTCCTTGGATATTATCGCGTAGAATCTTACGATGACGCTTAGCACCACCTTTGCCCAAGCCTTTACCTCCTTTGCCGCGACCGGACATTCTCGGTTGTCTGAATTATCGTCAAGGTTTAAAAAGGGACAGGTCTCGTACTATGTTAAATCACTGCAGAACAGAAATTGCTTTTCAATCTATACCCTTCAATCTGACCTCTCGGGAAACATTATTTCTTGTGTTTACATAGATTTGTTCTTAGTAAAAGGACAACAAAAGAATATTATAATTTTCTTTCGCCCCACTGTCTATTGTAAGGCATGCAAATCAAAGCAGGGTGTCTCCGAAGCCGAACCAATCAGAAATACATAAATTCTTAAATATCCAATCGGCTTGCGACAGCCTCCTGATAAATCGCGGCCATAAAAATTGCCAAGCTTTCACATAGAGCCTTTAATCTTCTGAACATCAGTTTCACAGTCATGGCCCGAACCAAACAAACAGCGAGAAAGTCCACCGGAGGAAAAGCGCCTCGTAAACAGCTGGCTACTAAGGCAGCTCGAAAGAGCGCTCCTGCTACTGGTGGCGTGAAAAAACCGCACCGTTACAGGCCAGGAACAGTGGCCCTCAGAGAGATCCGTCGTTATCAGAAGTCCACCGAGTTGCTGATTCGCAAGTTACCGTTTCAGCGTCTTGTTCGAGAAATCGCTCAGGATTTCAAGACCGACTTGCGCTTTCAAAGCTCAGCCGTGCTGGCTCTTCAAGAGGCTAGCGAAGCCTACCTGGTCGGTCTTTTCGAGGACACCAACCTTTGCGCCATTCACGCTAAACGTGTCACCATCATGCCTAAAGATATCCAGTTGGCTCGTAGGATCCGGGGCGAACGTGCATAACAGCTCAGCTCGGTTCTGACAATCTCACAACACAAACGGCTCCTTTAGGAGCCACCACCTGACAATAAAAGTTAATGGCCAATAAACTACTTCTTACCTTGTCTCTACTTGTTTCTTTTTTAGTTACTAGTGAAATGAGACAGACATAATTCTCATACTCTACGCCGTTACAGGTTTTTCGCGATAATACACACAACACAAGTGCTGCACAGGACACAGTAGAGTACTAGTATCTCTAAGCTTACCAAAAAATTAGTGATTGCGCCCAACATCTCCTTATTCGTTCAGTTAATCTCTCTGCCTGTCTTCCTAAGTTGACGTTTACAATCCATCTCATTTTCAAAGAACTTAGCAAACGTCTTAGAGGTTACAGATCTATCGCGATCAGTAGTAACTGATCCCTCTGCGGTCCGCTATAACAACTTAAGAAAAGAGTTGCGCAAGTAACCAACATTAGCTATCGCTGTGGAGACAATAACGAGACATGTCTGCCAAAAGCACCCAGAAGAAAGCTTCTAAACAGCCGGCCGAACACCCTAAGTATGCAGAAATGATCATACAAGCCCTTCACGCCCTGAAAGATCGTAATGGTTCCTCGCGTCAGGCTGTCGACAAGTACGTTAAGAACCATTTCAAAGTGGGAGACAAAGCAAGTCATTTTATTAAAATGGCTCTTAAGAGAGGCGTGGAGAGTGGTCAATTTATCAACACCAAAGGGTCCGGAGCTTCAGGTTCTTTCAAGGTCAACAAAGAAGTACAGAAAGCAAAGGCAACCAAAGACCCGGCGAAGAAGACCAAAACCGCCGATCCAGCCAACAAACCAAAAATAAAGAAGGTCGCCGCGAAAGAAAAGACCGCCCGCAAACCAGCCGAGAAAACCAAGAAATCGCCGGGTAAGAAAGTTTCCAGCAGCAAGAAGAAGACACCTCTCGTGCCAAAGAAGACTGCTACAAAGAAGCCGTTGCCTAAGAAAGCGAAAGAAAGCAAAGCCTCGGTTAAAAAAACAGTCAACAAGAAAGTCAGTGGCAAGTAAAACTCGCCCGCTTATTCAACTACCGGCTCCTTTAGGAGCCACCAAATAAAGTAAAGTCATCACCAATATCACCTCTAGTATGTTGACCTTAGGTCACCGTCACCTATAGCACAGTATTTATTTCTCCTTTGCCGAAACTGATTTCGTTTTTGTTGAGCAGAAGGTTACTTGAACCGCGGCTTAGAGACGCCTTAAAAGAGTAAACAAAAGCCACTCCATAAGATCAGATCAGATCAGATCAGATCAGATAAGATAAATACTTTTTATTCGAAGTGGTCAGTACATGCACCTTAGTCAAGAAACTGGTTATCAGGTATCCGGGTAATGAAAACTACCGTAAACATCAATATTGAATAGTCAGAATCCCTCCCGCTTAACTGATTTGAAGTATTAAAACCCTTACATCCCGGAAAATATATATTTGCAGCCTGGTAAACCGTTCTCTTGTTCTCAAGTGCAGTACCGAAGTGACCTGTTCATGCCTGTAACACTTTTAAGTAACGTTGTTTTACGAATTACGTCAGTTGATTCTCTGGCGTGGTGTAGTGGTCATCGCGCTGGGAAGGAGATCCTGCGGAAACTGTTTGGCTCGGTGCGTGTTGTCACCCAGCAATCGTTTATTTGTTTCTTTTTTTTTTCTTCTTTTCTCCTTGCTTACATAAAAATCATCTTTTAAAACCTTTATCTGTTTTTTGTTGTTGTTGTTGTTGTTGTTTTTTTTTTTTATGTAAAAAGTAAAGTTGAACGGGGAAATAGAGGAATGATTTGTTCGTTTTAATGGGAGCAAGTGTGCGAGCGAGCGAGTGTCGGGGTTTATAATGACGATTGAAAACTCTAAGAAACCGTGTTGAGTGTTGATCATTGCTTTTTTTGACATTTGGTGGCTCCTAAAAGAGCCGTTGTTTAGATCTGGTATTGAAGAATGGTTTTCACTTGCTACTAGTGTACTTCGTGACGGCCTTGGTACCCTCACTGACTGCGTGCTTTGCGAGTTCTCCTGGAAGGAGCAGTCTGATGGCTGTCTGAATCTCGCGGGAGCTGATAGTGGACTTCTTGTTGTAGTGGGCTAGACGGGAGGATTCTGTAGCAATGCGCTCGAAGATATCGTTCACGAAAGAGTTCATGATACCCATTGCTTTGCTGGAGATTCCGGTGTCAGGATGTACCTGCTTTAACACTTTGTAGATGTAGATCGCATAACTCTCCTTCCGTTTCGATCGCCGTTTTTTCGTACTGTCGCCCGACGTGGATTTTGCCTTACCGCCGCTCTTCTTCTCTCCTTTTTTAGCTGCAATCGGTTTAGGTGCCATGGTAAAGAAAGATATCTCTGCCTTTTCGAAATCGAGTTTGCTAATTCGGGATATCACAGTTTCTATTTATGTTGCCAAATTCAATAGGATCAATTAATATGCGGATCGCAAGTTCTCGTCGGTGATTGGTGTTTTGTTTTTCTCGGTGTAAACAATGGAGCGTGCCGCCAATCGACACAAAGAGAACAATTGCAAGGCTAGAATTTCTTTTTATGAGCCAATGTTAGACTTTTGATTGGTGCAATCTGATCCACGAAACGCAGTCCGCGCGTGATAAATTATGGCGGCCGAAGTTATGTCTTGGAAAACAGTCTCCTGAAACTTAAACTGAAACTTAATATACGAGTTAGTCGACAAAATGACCGGACGAGGAAAAGGTAAAGCCCAGGGCACCAAGTCAAAGACTCGTTCTTCCAGGGCAGGACTACAATTTCCTGTTGGTCGCATCCATCGCCTTCTTCGTAAAGGCAACTACGCTGAACGCGTCGGAGCCGGTGCTCCCGTGTACTTGGCTGCCGTACTTGAGTATCTGAGTGCTGAGATCCTCGAGTTAGCAGGAAACGCAGCACGCGACAACAAGAAGTCAAGAATCATTCCTCGTCACCTCCAGTTGGCTGTGCGAAATGACGAAGAATTAAACAAACTCCTTGCCGGTGTCACCATCGCTCAAGGCGGTGTTCTTCCCAACATTCAGGCAGTATTACTACCTAAAAAGACAGAGAAGAAACAACACTAAGCGACGGCAACAACCATAAATACAAACGGCTCTTTTAGGAGCCACCAAGTCTAGAATAAAGTCATGACCAATCACGATATAAATTTGTAATCTACCCCCCAAATAGTATTCGCCGTCTCAGTTTGGGATTAATAACTGGATGGATACTTAGCCGCAAATAATTATGTCTCGCGGAAACTTGCTATTTCTACTTGTTTTTGCATGGTTCCATGTTCCTAGTTTTGTTCATAAATGCGTATACCAAAGCATATTTAGCGTTATTTCGGCTATAGCATGTAAGAAAGAAACAACAGCAACCACAACATTGCTTGAAACTGAAACCAGTCTTAGGTCAGTTTAGCTCGGTGTAACATGAATTTAAAGACTGATGTGATTATATCATGAAAGTTGAAATTGCGTTTGCTTTTTATGCAGGTTTCATTCGCGCTGTTTCCAACAGGTTTTTATACGAACTTCGAGGTACATACCAAGCGACAATCGAACAACTTTCTGATCTTTTTAAACGAGTACACAATTCATCGCATTCCTAGCAACCGGGAACAAACATTGCTGCTACTACTGAGCTTGAAATATTGTTTTCTTTGCGTCAAAATTACAAGAGATCGTCGTGATTTCATTCAGTACATAAGCTGTTTACGTAAAATAAACAGACACAGTTATAAACCGTCGTCGGTAACGACACAAACCAGCTTGCTCTCTTAATTCTGCGACAACAACAACGTACAGCAACAGTTTATTCACTAACTAAAGACAAAAGCTTTACAGTATTGTACGCCCCGCAAAGAGCTATGAGGCTAATCTAGACGGGAAAAAATAATTTCCCTTTATAAGTAACGACTGCGCTGCTGTAAAGTCACAAAAAAAGAAAAAACTCGCGTGGACGCACCCAGTAAATAAAGCGCTGAATCGATTTCAGGTGTATGTTGTCTTGTTCATATGTGTATAAACCTTCGGCAATGATCGTAATGAAAACAAATTCTCTTATCACGTATTTGGTCAGAGCTTTTCATACATTTGTTGGCTCCTAAAAGAGCCGTTGGTTTAAGTGTTGATCAGGGATCACAGTGTATTCTAACCCCCAAAACCGTACAGAGTACGTCCTTGTCGTTTCAGAGCGTATACTACGTCCATGGCTGTAACGGTCTTACGCTTGGCGTGCTCGGTGTAGGTCACGGCATCGCGGATAACGTTCTCAAGGAAAACTTTCAGAAC
>CAXIVM010000269.1:0-27039 GCA_964035705.1 Porites rus | reverse complement strand
ACTCGCTCGCTCGCACACTTGCTCCCATTAAAACGAACAAATCATTCCTCTATTTCCCCGTTCAACTTTACTTTTTACATAAAAAAAAAAACAACAACAACAACAACAACAAAAAACAGATAAAGGTTTTAAAAGATGATTTTTTATGTAAGCAAGGAGAAAAGAAGAAAAAAAAAAGAAACAAATAAACGATTGCTGGGTGACAACACGCACCGAGCCAAACAGTTTCCGCAGGATCTCCTTCCCAGCGCGATGACCACTACACCACGCCAGAGAATCAACTGACGTAATTCGTAAAACAACGTTACTTAAAAGTGTTACAGGCATGAACAGGTCACTTCGGTACTGCACTTGAGAACAAGAGAACGGTTTACCAGGCTGCAAATATATATTTTCCGGGATGTAAGGGTTTTAATACTTCAAATCAGTTAAGCGGGAGGGATTCTGACTATTCAATATTGATGTTTACGGTAGTTTTCATTACCCGGATACCTGATAACCAGTTTCTTGACTAAGGTGCATGTACTGACCACTTCGAATAAAAAGTATTTATCTTATCTGATCTGATCTGATCTGATCTGATCTTATGGAGTGGCTTTTGTTTACTCTTTTAAGGCGTCTCTAAGCCGCGGTTCAAGTAACCTTCTGCTCAACAAAAACGAAATCAGTTTCGGCAAAGGAGAAATAAATACTGTGCTATAGGTGACGGTGACCTAAGGTCAACATACTAGAGGTGATATTGGTGATGACTTTACTTTATTTGGTGGCTCCTAAAGGAGCCGGTAGTTGAATAAGCGGGCGAGTTTTACTTGCCACTGACTTTCTTGTTGACTGTTTTTTTAACCGAGGCTTTGCTTTCTTTCGCTTTCTTAGGCAACGGCTTCTTTGTAGCAGTCTTCTTTGGCACGAGAGGTGTCTTCTTCTTGCTGCTGGAAACTTTCTTACCCGGCGATTTCTTGGTTTTCTCGGCTGGTTTGCGGGCGGTCTTTTCTTTCGCGGCGACCTTCTTTATTTTTGGTTTGTTGGCTGGATCGGCGGTTTTGGTCTTCTTCGCCGGGTCTTTGGTTGCCTTTGCTTTCTGTACTTCTTTGTTGACCTTGAAAGAACCTGAAGCTCCGGACCCTTTGGTGTTGATAAATTGACCACTCTCCACGCCTCTCTTAAGAGCCATTTTAATAAAATGACTTGCTTTGTCTCCCACTTTGAAATGGTTCTTAACGTACTTGTCGACAGCCTGACGCGAGGAACCATTACGATCTTTCAGGGCGTGAAGGGCTTGTATGATCATTTCTGCATACTTAGGGTGTTCGGCCGGCTGTTTAGAAGCTTTCTTCTGGGTGCTTTTGGCAGACATGTCTCGTTATTGTCTCCACAGCGATAGCTAATGTTGGTTACTTGCGCAACTCTTTTCTTAAGTTGTTATAGCGGACCGCAGAGGGATCAGTTACTACTGATCGCGATAGATCTGTAACCTCTAAGACGTTTGCTAAGTTCTTTGAAAATGAGATGGATTGTAAACGTCAACTTAGGAAGACAGGCAGAGAGATTAACTGAACGAATAAGGAGATGTTGGGCGCAATCACTAATTTTTTGGTAAGCTTAGAGATACTAGTACTCTACTGTGTCCTGTGCAGCACTTGTGTTGTGTGTATTATCGCGAAAAACCTGTAACGGCGTAGAGTATGAGAATTATGTCTGTCTCATTTCACTAGTAACTAAAAAAGAAACAAGTAGAGACAAGGTAAGAAGTAGTTTATTGGCCATTAACTTTTATTGTCAGGTGGTGGCTCCTAAAGGAGCCGTTTGTGTTGTGAGATTGTCAGAACCGAGCTGAGCTGTTATGCACGTTCGCCCCGGATCCTACGAGCCAACTGGATATCTTTAGGCATGATGGTGACACGTTTAGCGTGAATGGCGCAAAGGTTGGTGTCCTCGAAAAGACCGACCAGGTAGGCTTCGCTAGCCTCTTGAAGAGCCAGCACGGCTGAGCTTTGAAAGCGCAAGTCGGTCTTGAAATCCTGAGCGATTTCTCGAACAAGACGCTGAAACGGTAACTTGCGAATCAGCAACTCGGTGGACTTCTGATAACGACGGATCTCTCTGAGGGCCACTGTTCCTGGCCTGTAACGGTGCGGTTTTTTCACGCCACCAGTAGCAGGAGCGCTCTTTCGAGCTGCCTTAGTAGCCAGCTGTTTACGAGGCGCTTTTCCTCCGGTGGACTTTCTCGCTGTTTGCTTGGTTCGGGCCATGACTGTGAAACTGATGTTCAGAAGATTAAAGGCTCTATGTGAAAGCTTGGCAATTTTTATGGCCGCGATTTATCAGGAGGCTGTCGCAAGCCGATTGGATATTTAAGAATTTATGTATTTCTGATTGGTTCGGCTTCGGAGACACCCTGCTTTGATTTGCATGCCTTACAATAGACAGTGGGGCGAAAGAAAATTATAATATTCTTTTGTTGTCCTTTTACTAAGAACAAATCTATGTAAACACAAGAAATAATGTTTCCCGAGAGGTCAGATTGAAGGGTATAGATTGAAAAGCAATTTCTGTTCTGCAGTGATTTAACATAGTACGAGACCTGTCCCTTTTTAAACCTTGACGATAATTCAGACAACCGAGAATGTCCGGTCGCGGCAAAGGAGGTAAAGGCTTGGGCAAAGGTGGTGCTAAGCGTCATCGTAAGATTCTACGCGATAATATCCAAGGAATTACCAAGCCAGCGATCCGTCGTCTCGCTCGCCGTGGGGGTGTAAAGCGAATTTCTGGACTGATCTACGAGGAGACACGCGGTGTTCTGAAAGTTTTCCTTGAGAACGTTATCCGCGATGCCGTGACCTACACCGAGCACGCCAAGCGTAAGACCGTTACAGCCATGGACGTAGTATACGCTCTGAAACGACAAGGACGTACTCTGTACGGTTTTGGGGGTTAGAATACACTGTGATCCCTGATCAACACTTAAACCAACGGCTCTTTTAGGAGCCAACAAATGTATGAAAAGCTCTGACCAAATACGTGATAAGAGAATTTGTTTTCATTACGATCATTGCCGAAGGTTTATACACATATGAACAAGACAACATACACCTGAAATCGATTCAGCGCTTTATTTACTGGGTGCGTCCACGCGAGTTTTTTCTTTTTTTGTGACTTTACAGCAGCGCAGTCGTTACTTATAAAGGGAAATTATTTTTTCCCGTCTAGATTAGCCTCATAGCTCTTTGCGGGGCGTACAATACTGTAAAGCTTTTGTCTTTAGTTAGTGAATAAACTGTTGCTGTACGTTGTTGTTGTCGCAGAATTAAGAGAGCAAGCTGGTTTGTGTCGTTACCGACGACGGTTTATAACTGTGTCTGTTTATTTTACGTAAACAGCTTATGTACTGAATGAAATCACGACGATCTCTTGTAATTTTGACGCAAAGAAAACAATATTTCAAGCTCAGTAGTAGCAGCAATGTTTGTTCCCGGTTGCTAGGAATGCGATGAATTGTGTACTCGTTTAAAAAGATCAGAAAGTTGTTCGATTGTCGCTTGGTATGTACCTCGAAGTTCGTATAAAAACCTGTTGGAAACAGCGCGAATGAAACCTGCATAAAAAGCAAACGCAATTTCAACTTTCATGATATAATCACATCAGTCTTTAAATTCATGTTACACCGAGCTAAACTGACCTAAGACTGGTTTCAGTTTCAAGCAATGTTGTGGTTGCTGTTGTTTCTTTCTTACATGCTATAGCCGAAATAACGCTAAATATGCTTTGGTATACGCATTTATGAACAAAACTAGGAACATGGAACCATGCAAAAACAAGTAGAAATAGCAAGTTTCCGCGAGACATAATTATTTGCGGCTAAGTATCCATCCAGTTATTAATCCCAAACTGAGACGGCGAATACTATTTGGGGGGTAGATTACAAATTTATATCGTGATTGGTCATGACTTTATTCTAGACTTGGTGGCTCCTAAAAGAGCCGTTTGTATTTATGGTTGTTGCCGTCGCTTAGTGTTGTTTCTTCTCTGTCTTTTTAGGTAGTAATACTGCCTGAATGTTGGGAAGAACACCGCCTTGAGCGATGGTGACACCGGCAAGGAGTTTGTTTAATTCTTCGTCATTTCGCACAGCCAACTGGAGGTGACGAGGAATGATTCTTGACTTCTTGTTGTCGCGTGCTGCGTTTCCTGCTAACTCGAGGATCTCAGCACTCAGATACTCAAGTACGGCAGCCAAGTACACGGGAGCACCGGCTCCGACGCGTTCAGCGTAGTTGCCTTTACGAAGAAGGCGATGGATGCGACCAACAGGAAATTGTAGTCCTGCCCTGGAAGAACGAGTCTTTGACTTGGTGCCCTGGGCTTTACCTTTTCCTCGTCCGGTCATTTTGTCGACTAACTCGTATATTAAGTTTCAGTTTAAGTTTCAGGAGACTGTTTTCCAAGACATAACTTCGGCCGCCATAATTTATCACGCGCGGACTGCGTTTCGTGGATCAGATTGCACCAATCAAAAGTCTAACATTGGCTCATAAAAAGAAATTCTAGCCTTGCAATTGTTCTCTTTGTGTCGATTGGCGGCACGCTCCATTGTTTACACCGAGAAAAACAAAACACCAATCACCGACGAGAACTTGCGATCCGCATATTAATTGATCCTATTGAATTTGGCAACATAAATAGAAACTGTGATATCCCGAATTAGCAAACTCGATTTCGAAAAGGCAGAGATATCTTTCTTTACCATGGCACCTAAACCGATTGCAGCTAAAAAAGGAGAGAAGAAGAGCGGCGGTAAGGCAAAATCCACGTCGGGCGACAGTACGAAAAAACGGCGATCGAAACGGAAGGAGAGTTATGCGATCTACATCTACAAAGTGTTAAAGCAGGTACATCCTGACACCGGAATCTCCAGCAAAGCAATGGGTATCATGAACTCTTTCGTGAACGATATCTTCGAGCGCATTGCTACAGAATCCTCCCGTCTAGCCCACTACAACAAGAAGTCCACTATCAGCTCCCGCGAGATTCAGACAGCCATCAGACTGCTCCTTCCAGGAGAACTCGCAAAGCACGCAGTCAGTGAGGGTACCAAGGCCGTCACGAAGTACACTAGTAGCAAGTGAAAACCATTCTTCAATACCAGATCTAAACAACGGCTCTTTTAGGAGCCACCAAATGTCAAAAAAAGCAATGATCAACACTCAACACGGTTTCTTAGAGTTTTCAATCGTCATTATAAACCCCGACACTCGCTCGCTCGCACACTTGCTCCCATTAAAACGAACAAATCATTCCTCTATTTCCCCGTTCAACTTTACTTTTTACATAAAAAAAAAAAACAACAACAACAACAACAACAAAAAACAGATAAAGGTTTTAAAAGATGATTTTTATGTAAGCAAGGAGAAAAGAAGAAAAAAAAAAGAAACAAATAAACGATTGCTGGGTGACAACACGCACCGAGCCAAACAGTTTCCGCAGGATCTCCTTCCCAGCGCGATGACCACTACACCACGCCAGAGAATCAACTGACGTAATTCGTAAAACAACGTTACTTAAAAGTGTTACAGGCATGAACAGGTCACTTCGGTACTGCACTTGAGAACAAGAGAACGGTTTACCAGGCTGCAAATATATATTTTCCGGGATGTAAGGGTTTTAATACTTCAAATCAGTTAAGCGGGAGGGATTCTGACTATTCAATATTGATGTTTACGGTAGTTTTCATTACCCGGATACCTGATAACCAGTTTCTTGACTAAGGTGCATGTACTGACCACTTCGAATAAAAAGTATTTATCTTATCTGATCTGATCTGATCTGATCTGATCTTATGGAGTGGCTTTTGTTTACTCTTTTAAGGCGTCTCTAAGCCGCGGTTCAAGTAACCTTCTGCTCAACAAAAACGAAATCAGTTTCGGCAAAGGAGAAATAAATACTGTGCTATAGGTGACGGTGACCTAAGGTCAACATACTAGAGGTGATATTGGTGATGACTTTACTTTATTTGGTGGCTCCTAAAGGAGCCGGTAGTTGAATAAGCGGGCGAGTTTTACTTGCCACTGACTTTCTTGTTGACTGTTTTTTTAACCGAGGCTTTGCTTTCTTTCGCTTTCTTAGGCAACGGCTTCTTTGTAGCAGTCTTCTTTGGCACGAGAGGTGTCTTCTTCTTGCTGCTGGAAACTTTCTTACCCGGCGATTTCTTGGTTTTCTCGGCTGGTTTGCGGGCGGTCTTTTCTTTCGCGGCGACCTTCTTTATTTTTGGTTTGTTGGCTGGATCGGCGGTTTTGGTCTTCTTCGCCGGGTCTTTGGTTGCCTTTGCTTTCTGTACTTCTTTGTTGACCTTGAAAGAACCTGAAGCTCCGGACCCTTTGGTGTTGATAAATTGACCACTCTCCACGCCTCTCTTAAGAGCCATTTTAATAAAATGACTTGCTTTGTCTCCCACTTTGAAATGGTTCTTAACGTACTTGTCGACAGCCTGACGCGAGGAACCATTACGATCTTTCAGGGCGTGAAGGGCTTGTATGATCATTTCTGCATACTTAGGGTGTTCGGCCGGCTGTTTAGAAGCTTTCTTCTGGGTGCTTTTGGCAGACATGTCTCGTTATTGTCTCCACAGCGATAGCTAATGTTGGTTACTTGCGCAACTCTTTTCTTAAGTTGTTATAGCGGACCGCAGAGGGATCAGTTACTACTGATCGCGATAGATCTGTAACCTCTAAGACGTTTGCTAAGTTCTTTGAAAATGAGATGGATTGTAAACGTCAACTTAGGAAGACAGGCAGAGAGATTAACTGAACGAATAAGGAGATGTTGGGCGCAATCACTAATTTTTTGGTAAGCTTAGAGATACTAGTACTCTACTGTGTCCTGTGCAGCACTTGTGTTGTGTGTATTATCGCGAAAAACCTGTAACGGCGTAGAGTATGAGAATTATGTCTGTCTCATTTCACTAGTAACTAAAAAAGAAACAAGTAGAGACAAGGTAAGAAGTAGTTTATTGGCCATTAACTTTTATTGTCAGGTGGTGGCTCCTAAAGGAGCCGTTTGTGTTGTGAGATTGTCAGAACCGAGCTGAGCTGTTATGCACGTTCGCCCCGGATCCTACGAGCCAACTGGATATCTTTAGGCATGATGGTGACACGTTTAGCGTGAATGGCGCAAAGGTTGGTGTCCTCGAAAAGACCGACCAGGTAGGCTTCGCTAGCCTCTTGAAGAGCCAGCACGGCTGAGCTTTGAAAGCGCAAGTCGGTCTTGAAATCCTGAGCGATTTCTCGAACAAGACGCTGAAACGGTAACTTGCGAATCAGCAACTCGGTGGACTTCTGATAACGACGGATCTCTCTGAGGGCCACTGTTCCTGGCCTGTAACGGTGCGGTTTTTTCACGCCACCAGTAGCAGGAGCGCTCTTTCGAGCTGCCTTAGTAGCCAGCTGTTTACGAGGCGCTTTTCCTCCGGTGGACTTTCTCGCTGTTTGTTTGGTTCGGGCCATGACTGTGAAACTGATGTTCAGAAGATTAAAGGCTCTATGTGAAAGCTTGGCAATTTTTATGGCCGCGATTTATCAGGAGGCTGTCGCAAGCCGATTGGATATTTAAGAATTTATGTATTTCTGATTGGTTCGGCTTCGGAGACACCCTGCTTTGATTTGCATGCCTTACAATAGACAGTGGGGCGAAAGAAAATTATAATATTCTTTTGTTGTCCTTTTACTAAGAACAAATCTATGTAAACACAAGAAATAATGTTTCCCGAGAGGTCAGATTGAAGGGTATAGATTGAAAAGCAATTTCTGTTCTGCAGTGATTTAACATAGTACGAGACCTGTCCCTTTTTAAACCTTGACGATAATTCAGACAACCGAGAATGTCCGGTCGCGGCAAAGGAGGTAAAGGCTTGGGCAAAGGTGGTGCTAAGCGTCATCGTAAGATTCTACGCGATAATATCCAAGGAATTACCAAGCCAGCGATCCGTCGTCTCGCTCGCCGTGGGGGTGTAAAGCGAATTTCTGGACTGATCTACGAGGAGACACGCGGTGTTCTGAAAGTTTTCCTTGAGAACGTTATCCGCGATGCCGTGACCTACACCGAGCACGCCAAGCGTAAGACCGTTACAGCCATGGACGTAGTATACGCTCTGAAACGACAAGGACGTACTCTGTACGGTTTTGGGGGTTAGAATACACTGTGATCCCTGATCAACACTTAAACCAACGGCTCTTTTAGGAGCCAACAAATGTATGAAAAGCTCTGACCAAATACGTGATAAGAGAATTTGTTTTCATTACGATCATTGCCGAAGGTTTATACACATATGAACAAGACAACATACACCTGAAATCGATTCAGCGCTTTATTTACTGGGTGCGTCCACGCGAGTTTTTTCTTTTTTTGTGACTTTACAGCAGCGCAGTCGTTACTTATAAAGGGAAATTATTTTTTCCCGTCTAGATTAGCCTCATAGCTCTTTGCGGGGCGTACAATACTGTAAAGCTTTTGTCTTTAGTTAGTGAATAAACTGTTGCTGTACGTTGTTGTTGTCGCAGAATTAAGAGAGCAAGCTGGTTTGTGTCGTTACCGACGACGGTTTATAACTGTGTCTGTTTATTTTACGTAAACAGCTTATGTACTGAATGAAATCACGACGATCTCTTGTAATTTTGACGCAAAGAAAACAATATTTCAAGCTCAGTAGTAGCAGCAATGTTTGTTCCCGGTTGCTAGGAATGCGATGAATTGTGTACTCGTTTAAAAAGATCAGAAAGTTGTTCGATTGTCGCTTGGTATGTACCTCGAAGTTCGTATAAAAACCTGTTGGAAACAGCGCGAATGAAACCTGCATAAAAAGCAAACGCAATTTCAACTTTCATGATATAATCACATCAGTCTTTAAATTCATGTTACACCGAGCTAAACTGACCTAAGACTGGTTTCAGTTTCAAGCAATGTTGTGGTTGCTGTTGTTTCTTTCTTACATGCTATAGCCGAAATAACGCTAAATATGCTTTGGTATACGCATTTATGAACAAAACTAGGAACATGGAACCATGCAAAAACAAGTAGAAATAGCAAGTTTCCGCGAGACATAATTATTTGCGGCTAAGTATCCATCCAGTTATTAATCCCAAACTGAGACGGCGAATACTATTTGGGGGGTAGATTACAAATTTATATCGTGATTGGTCATGACTTTATTCTAGACTTGGTGGCTCCTAAAAGAGCCGTTTGTATTTATGGTTGTTGCCGTCGCTTAGTGTTGTTTCTTCTCTGTCTTTTTAGGTAGTAATACTGCCTGAATGTTGGGAAGAACACCGCCTTGAGCGATGGTGACACCGGCAAGGAGTTTGTTTAATTCTTCGTCATTTCGCACAGCCAACTGGAGGTGACGAGGAATGATTCTTGACTTCTTGTTGTCGCGTGCTGCGTTTCCTGCTAACTCGAGGATCTCAGCACTCAGATACTCAAGTACGGCAGCCAAGTACACGGGAGCACCGGCTCCGACGCGTTCAGCGTAGTTGCCTTTACGAAGAAGGCGATGGATGCGACCAACAGGAAATTGTAGTCCTGCCCTGGAAGAACGAGTCTTTGACTTGGTGCCCTGGGCTTTACCTTTTCCTCGTCCGGTCATTTTGTCGACTAACTCGTATATTAAGTTTCAGTTTAAGTTTCAGGAGACTGTTTTCCAAGACATAACTTCGGCCGCCATAATTTATCACGCGCGGACTGCGTTTCGTGGATCAGATTGCACCAATCAAAAGTCTAACATTGGCTCATAAAAAGAAATTCTAGCCTTGCAATTGTTCTCTTTGTGTCGATTGGCGGCACGCTCCATTGTTTACACCGAGAAAAACAAAACACCAATCACCGACGAGAACTTGCGATCCGCATATTAATTGATCCTATTGAATTTGGCAACATAAATAGAAACTGTGATATCCCGAATTAGCAAACTCGATTTCGAAAAGGCAGAGATATCTTTCTTTACCATGGCACCTAAACCGATTGCAGCTAAAAAAGGAGAGAAGAAGAGCGGCGGTAAGGCAAAATCCACGTCGGGCGACAGTACGAAAAAACGGCGATCGAAACGGAAGGAGAGTTATGCGATCTACATCTACAAAGTGTTAAAGCAGGTACATCCTGACACCGGAATCTCCAGCAAAGCAATGGGTATCATGAACTCTTTCGTGAACGATATCTTCGAGCGCATTGCTACAGAATCCTCCCGTCTAGCCCACTACAACAAGAAGTCCACTATCAGCTCCCGCGAGATTCAGACAGCCATCAGACTGCTCCTTCCAGGAGAACTCGCAAAGCACGCAGTCAGTGAGGGTACCAAGGCCGTCACGAAGTACACTAGTAGCAAGTGAAAACCATTCTTCAATACCAGATCTAAACAACGGCTCTTTTAGGAGCCACCAAATGTCAAAAAAAGCAATGATCAACACTCAACACGGTTTCTTAGAGTTTTCAATCGTCATTATAAACCCCGACACTCGCTCGCTCGCACACTTGCTCCCATTAAAACGAACAAATCATTCCTCTATTTCCCCGTTCAACTTTACTTTTTACATAAAAAAAAAAACAACAACAACAACAACAACAAAAAACAGATAAAGGTTTTAAAAGATGATTTTTATGTAAGCAAGGAGAAAAGAAGAAAAAAAAAAGAAACAAATAAACGATTGCTGGGTGACAACACGCACCGAGCCAAACAGTTTCCGCAGGATCTCCTTCCCAGCGCGATGACCACTACACCACGCCAGAGAATCAACTGACGTAATTCGTAAAACAACGTTACTTAAAAGTGTTACAGGCATGAACAGGTCACTTCGGTACTGCACTTGAGAACAAGAGAACGGTTTACCAGGCTGCAAATATATATTTTCCGGGATGTAAGGGTTTTAATACTTCAAATCAGTTAAGCGGGAGGGATTCTGACTATTCAATATTGATGTTTACGGTAGTTTTCATTACCCGGATACCTGATAACCAGTTTCTTGACTAAGGTGCATGTACTGACCACTTCGAATAAAAAGTATTTATCTTATCTGATCTGATCTGATCTGATCTGATCTTATGGAGTGGCTTTTGTTTACTCTTTTAAGGCGTCTCTAAGCCGCGGTTCAAGTAACCTTCTGCTCAACAAAAACGAAATCAGTTTCGGCAAAGGAGAAATAAATACTGTGCTATAGGTGACGGTGACCTAAGGTCAACATACTAGAGGTGATATTGGTGATGACTTTACTTTATTTGGTGGCTCCTAAAGGAGCCGGTAGTTGAATAAGCGGGCGAGTTTTACTTGCCACTGACTTTCTTGTTGACTGTTTTTTTAACCGAGGCTTTGCTTTCTTTCGCTTTCTTAGGCAACGGCTTCTTTGTAGCAGTCTTCTTTGGCACGAGAGGTGTCTTCTTCTTGCTGCTGGAAACTTTCTTACCCGGCGATTTCTTGGTTTTCTCGGCTGGTTTGCGGGCGGTCTTTTCTTTCGCGGCGACCTTCTTTATTTTTGGTTTGTTGGCTGGATCGGCGGTTTTGGTCTTCTTCGCCGGGTCTTTGGTTGCCTTTGCTTTCTGTACTTCTTTGTTGACCTTGAAAGAACCTGAAGCTCCGGACCCTTTGGTGTTGATAAATTGACCACTCTCCACGCCTCTCTTAAGAGCCATTTTAATAAAATGACTTGCTTTGTCTCCCACTTTGAAATGGTTCTTAACGTACTTGTCGACAGCCTGACGCGAGGAACCATTACGATCTTTCAGGGCGTGAAGGGCTTGTATGATCATTTCTGCATACTTAGGGTGTTCGGCCGGCTGTTTAGAAGCTTTCTTCTGGGTGCTTTTGGCAGACATGTCTCGTTATTGTCTCCACAGCGATAGCTAATGTTGGTTACTTGCGCAACTCTTTTCTTAAGTTGTTATAGCGGACCGCAGAGGGATCAGTTACTACTGATCGCGATAGATCTGTAACCTCTAAGACGTTTGCTAAGTTCTTTGAAAATGAGATGGATTGTAAACGTCAACTTAGGAAGACAGGCAGAGAGATTAACTGAACGAATAAGGAGATGTTGGGCGCAATCACTAATTTTTTGGTAAGCTTAGAGATACTAGTACTCTACTGTGTCCTGTGCAGCACTTGTGTTGTGTGTATTATCGCGAAAAACCTGTAACGGCGTAGAGTATGAGAATTATGTCTGTCTCATTTCACTAGTAACTAAAAAAGAAACAAGTAGAGACAAGGTAAGAAGTAGTTTATTGGCCATTAACTTTTATTGTCAGGTGGTGGCTCCTAAAGGAGCCGTTTGTGTTGTGAGATTGTCAGAACCGAGCTGAGCTGTTATGCACGTTCGCCCCGGATCCTACGAGCCAACTGGATATCTTTAGGCATGATGGTGACACGTTTAGCGTGAATGGCGCAAAGGTTGGTGTCCTCGAAAAGACCGACCAGGTAGGCTTCGCTAGCCTCTTGAAGAGCCAGCACGGCTGAGCTTTGAAAGCGCAAGTCGGTCTTGAAATCCTGAGCGATTTCTCGAACAAGACGCTGAAACGGTAACTTGCGAATCAGCAACTCGGTGGACTTCTGATAACGACGGATCTCTCTGAGGGCCACTGTTCCTGGCCTGTAACGGTGCGGTTTTTTCACGCCACCAGTAGCAGGAGCGCTCTTTCGAGCTGCCTTAGTAGCCAGCTGTTTACGAGGCGCTTTTCCTCCGGTGGACTTTCTCGCTGTTTGTTTGGTTCGGGCCATGACTGTGAAACTGATGTTCAGAAGATTAAAGGCTCTATGTGAAAGCTTGGCAATTTTTATGGCCGCGATTTATCAGGAGGCTGTCGCAAGCCGATTGGATATTTAAGAATTTATGTATTTCTGATTGGTTCGGCTTCGGAGACACCCTGCTTTGATTTGCATGCCTTACAATAGACAGTGGGGCGAAAGAAAATTATAATATTCTTTTGTTGTCCTTTTACTAAGAACAAATCTATGTAAACACAAGAAATAATGTTTCCCGAGAGGTCAGATTGAAGGGTATAGATTGAAAAGCAATTTCTGTTCTGCAGTGATTTAACATAGTACGAGACCTGTCCCTTTTTAAACCTTGACGATAATTCAGACAACCGAGAATGTCCGGTCGCGGCAAAGGAGGTAAAGGCTTGGGCAAAGGTGGTGCTAAGCGTCATCGTAAGATTCTACGCGATAATATCCAAGGAATTACCAAGCCAGCGATCCGTCGTCTCGCTCGCCGTGGGGGTGTAAAGCGAATTTCTGGACTGATCTACGAGGAGACACGCGGTGTTCTGAAAGTTTTCCTTGAGAACGTTATCCGCGATGCCGTGACCTACACCGAGCACGCCAAGCGTAAGACCGTTACAGCCATGGACGTAGTATACGCTCTGAAACGACAAGGACGTACTCTGTACGGTTTTGGGGGTTAGAATACACTGTGATCCCTGATCAACACTTAAACCAACGGCTCTTTTAGGAGCCAACAAATGTATGAAAAGCTCTGACCAAATACGTGATAAGAGAATTTGTTTTCATTACGATCATTGCCGAAGGTTTATACACATATGAACAAGACAACATACACCTGAAATCGATTCAGCGCTTTATTTACTGGGTGCGTCCACGCGAGTTTTTTCTTTTTTTGTGACTTTACAGCAGCGCAGTCGTTACTTATAAAGGGAAATTATTTTTTCCCGTCTAGATTAGCCTCATAGCTCTTTGCGGGGCGTACAATACTGTAAAGCTTTTGTCTTTAGTTAGTGAATAAACTGTTGCTGTACGTTGTTGTTGTCGCAGAATTAAGAGAGCAAGCTGGTTTGTGTCGTTACCGACGACGGTTTATAACTGTGTCTGTTTATTTTACGTAAACAGCTTATGTACTGAATGAAATCACGACGATCTCTTGTAATTTTGACGCAAAGAAAACAATATTTCAAGCTCAGTAGTAGCAGCAATGTTTGTTCCCGGTTGCTAGGAATGCGATGAATTGTGTACTCGTTTAAAAAGATCAGAAAGTTGTTCGATTGTCGCTTGGTATGTACCTCGAAGTTCGTATAAAAACCTGTTGGAAACAGCGCGAATGAAACCTGCATAAAAAGCAAACGCAATTTCAACTTTCATGATATAATCACATCAGTCTTTAAATTCATGTTACACCGAGCTAAACTGACCTAAGACTGGTTTCAGTTTCAAGCAATGTTGTGGTTGCTGTTGTTTCTTTCTTACATGCTATAGCCGAAATAACGCTAAATATGCTTTGGTATACGCATTTATGAACAAAACTAGGAACATGGAACCATGCAAAAACAAGTAGAAATAGCAAGTTTCCGCGAGACATAATTATTTGCGGCTAAGTATCCATCCAGTTATTAATCCCAAACTGAGACGGCGAATACTATTTGGGGGGTAGATTACAAATTTATATCGTGATTGGTCATGACTTTATTCTAGACTTGGTGGCTCCTAAAAGAGCCGTTTGTATTTATGGTTGTTGCCGTCGCTTAGTGTTGTTTCTTCTCTGTCTTTTTAGGTAGTAATACTGCCTGAATGTTGGGAAGAACACCGCCTTGAGCGATGGTGACACCGGCAAGGAGTTTGTTTAATTCTTCGTCATTTCGCACAGCCAGCTGGAGGTGACGAGGAATGATTCTTGACTTCTTGTTGTCGCGTGCTGCGTTTCCTGCTAACTCGAGGATCTCAGCACTCAGATACTCAAGTACGGCAGCCAAGTACACGGGAGCACCGGCTCCGACGCGTTCAGCGTAGTTGCCTTTACGAAGAAGGCGATGGATGCGACCAACAGGAAATTGTAGTCCTGCCCTGGAAGAACGAGTCTTTGACTTGGTGCCCTGGGCTTTACCTTTTCCTCGTCCGGTCATTTTGTCGACTAACTCGTATATTAAGTTTCAGTTTAAGTTTCAGGAGACTGTTTTCCAAGACATAACTTCGGCCGCCATAATTTATCACGCGCGGACTGCGTTTCGTGGATCAGATTGCACCAATCAAAAGTCTAACATTGGCTCATAAAAAGAAATTCTAGCCTTGCAATTGTTCTCTTTGTGTCGATTGGCGGCACGCTCCATTGTTTACACCGAGAAAAACAAAACACCAATCACCGACGAGAACTTGCGATCCGCATATTAATTGATCCTATTGAATTTGGCAACATAAATAGAAACTGTGATATCCCGAATTAGCAAACTCGATTTCGAAAAGGCAGAGATATCTTTCTTTACCATGGCACCTAAACCGATTGCAGCTAAAAAAGGAGAGAAGAAGAGCGGCGGTAAGGCAAAATCCACGTCGGGCGACAGTACGAAAAAACGGCGATCGAAACGGAAGGAGAGTTATGCGATCTACATCTACAAAGTGTTAAAGCAGGTACATCCTGACACCGGAATCTCCAGCAAAGCAATGGGTATCATGAACTCTTTCGTGAACGATATCTTCGAGCGCATTGCTACAGAATCCTCCCGTCTAGCCCACTACAACAAGAAGTCCACTATCAGCTCTCGCGAGATTCAGACAGCCATCAGACTGCTCCTTCCAGGAGAACTCGCAAAGCACGCAGTCAGTGAGGGTACCAAGGCCGTCACGAAGTACACTAGTAGCAAGTGAAAACCATTCTTCAATACCAGATCTAAACAACGGCTCTTTTAGGAGCCACCAAATGTCAAAAAAAGCAATGATCAACACTCAACACGGTTTCTTAGAGTTTTCAATCGTCATTATAAACCCCGACACTCGCTCGCTCGCACACTTGCTCCCATTAAAACGAACAAATCATTCCTCTATTTCCCCGTTCAACTTTACTTTTTACATAAAAAAAAAAAACAACAACAACAACAACAAAAAACAGATAAAGGTTTTAAAAGATGATTTTTATGTAAGCAAGGAGAAAAGAAGAAAAAAAAAAGAAACAAATAAACGATTGCTGGGTGACAACACGCACCGAGCCAAACAGTTTCCGCAGGATCTCCTTCCCAGCGCGATGACCACTACACCACGCCAGAGAATCAACTGACGTAATTCGTAAAACAACGTTACTTAAAAGTGTTACAGGCATGAACAGGTCACTTCGGTACTGCACTTGAGAACAAGAGAACGGTTTACCAGGCTGCAAATATATATTTTCCGGGATGTAAGGGTTTTAATACTTCAAATCAGTTAAGCGGGAGGGATTCTGACTATTCAATATTGATGTTTACGGTAGTTTTCATTACCCGGGTACCTGATAACCAGTTTCTTGACTAAGGTGCATGTACTGACCACTTCGAAGAAAAAGTATTTATCTTATCTGATCTGATCTGATCTGATCTGATCTTATGGAGTGGCTTTTGTTTACTCTTTTAAGGCGTCTCTAAGCCGCGGTTCAAGTAACCTTCTGCTCAACAAAAACGAAATCAGTTTCGGCAAAGGAGAAATAAATACTGTGCTATAGGTGACGGTGACCTAAGGTCAACATACTAGAGGTGATATTGGTGATGACTTTACTTTATTTGGTGGCTCCTAAAGGAGCCGGTAGTTGAATAAGCGGGCGAGTTTTACTTGCCACTGACTTTCTTGTTGACTGTTTTTTTAACCGAGGCTTTGCTTTCTTTCGCTTTCTTAGGCAACGGCTTCTTTGTAGCAGTCTTCTTTGGCACGAGAGGTGTCTTCTTCTTGCTGCTGGAAACTTTCTTACCCGGCGATTTCTTGGTTTTCTCGGCTGGTTTGCGGGCGGTCTTTTCTTTCGCGGCGACCTTCTTTATTTTTGGTTTGTTGGCTGGATCGGCGGTTTTGGTCTTCTTCGCCGGGTCTTTGGTTGCCTTTGCTTTCTGTACTTCTTTGTTGACCTTGAAAGAACCTGAAGCTCCGGACCCTTTGGTGTTGATAAATTGACCACTCTCCACGCCTCTCTTAAGAGCCATTTTAATAAAATGACTTGCTTTGTCTCCCACTTTGAAATGGTTCTTAACGTACTTGTCGACAGCCTGACGCGAGGAACCATTACGATCTTTCAGGGCGTGAAGGGCTTGTATGATCATTTCTGCATACTTAGGGTGTTCGGCCGGCTGTTTAGAAGCTTTCTTCTGGGTGCTTTTGGCAGACATGTCTCGTTATAGTCTCCACAGCGATAGCTAATGTTGGTTACTTGCGCAACTCTTTTCTTAAGTTGTTATAGCGGACCGCAGAGGGATCAGTTACTACTGATCGCGATAGATCTGTAACCTCTAAGACGTTTGCTAAGTTCTTTGAAAATGAGATGGATTGTAAACGTCAACTTAGGAAGACAGGCAGAGAGATTAACTGAACGAATAAGGAGATGTTGGGCGCAATCACTAATTTTTTGGTAAGCTTAGAGATACTAGTACTCTACTGTGTCCTGTGCAGCACTTGTGTTGTGTGTATTATCGCGAAAAACCTGTAACGGCGTAGAGTATGAGAATTATGTCTGTCTCATTTCACTAGTAGCTAAAAAAGAAACAAGTAGAGACAAGGTAAGAAGTAGTTTATTGGCCATTAACTTTTATTGTCAGGTGGTGGCTCCTAAAGGAGCCGTTTGTAATGTGAGATTGTCAGAACCGAGCTGAGCTGTTATGCACGTTCGCCCCGGATCCTACGAGCCAACTGGATATCTTTAGGCATGATGGTGACACGTTTAGCGTGAATGGCGCAAAGGTTGGTGTCCTCGAAAAGACCGACCAGGTAGGCTTCGCTAGCCTCTTGAAGAGCCAGCACGGCTGAGCTTTGAAAGCGCAAGTCGGTCTTGAAATCCTGAGCGATTTCTCGAACAAGACGCTGAAACGGTAACTTGCGAATCAGCAACTCGGTGGACTTCTGATAACGACGGATCTCTCTGAGGGCCACTGTTCCTGGCCTGTAACGGTGCGGTTTTTTCACGCCACCAGTAGCAGGAGCGCTCTTTCGAGCTGCCTTAGTAGCCAGCTGTTTACGAGGCGCTTTTCCTCCGGTGGACTTTCTCGCTGTTTGCTTGGTTCGGGCCATGACTGTGAAACTGATGTTCAGAAGATTAAAGGCTCTATGTGAAAGCTTGGCAATTTTTATGGCCGCGATTTATCAGGAGGCTGTCGCAAGCCGATTGGATATTTAAGAATTTATGTATTTCTGATTGGTTCGGCTTCGGAGACACCCTGCTTTGATTTGCATGCCTTACAATAGACAGTGGGGCGAAAGAAAATTATAATATTCTTTTGTTGTCCTTTTACTAAGAACAAATCTATGTAAACACAAGAAATAATGTTTCCCGAGAGGTCAGATTGAAGGGTATAGATTGAAAAGT
Organism: Porites rus; assembly: GCA_964035705.1. Classification (NCBI taxonomy): domain Eukaryota; kingdom Metazoa; phylum Cnidaria; class Anthozoa; order Scleractinia; family Poritidae; genus Porites; species Porites rus. The sequence goes on along the minus strand of CAXIVM010000269.1, from coordinate 8,758 downwards.
AATTTCTGTTCTGCAGTGATTTAACATAGTACGAGACCTGTCCCTTTTTAAACCTTGACGATAATTCAGACAACCGAGAATGTCCGGTCGCGGCAAAGGAGGTAAAGGCTTGGGCAAAGGTGGTGCTAAGCGTCATCGTAAGATTCTACGCGATAATATCCAAGGAATTACCAAGCCAGCGATCCGTCGTCTCGCTCGCCGTGGGGGTGTAAAGCGAATTTCTGGACTGATCTACGAGGAGACACGCGGTGTTCTGAAAGTTTTCCTTGAGAACGTTATCCGCGATGCCGTGACCTACACCGAGCACGCCAAGCGTAAGACCGTTACAGCCATGGACGTAGTATACGCTCTGAAACGACAAGGACGTACTCTGTACGGTTTTGGGGGTTAGAATACACTGTGATCCCTGATCAACACTTAAACCAACGGCTCTTTTAGGAGCCAACAAATGTATGAAAAGCTCTGACCAAATACGTGATAAGAGAATTTGTTTTCATTACGATCATTGCCGAAGGTTTATACACATATGAACAAGACAACATACACCTGAAATCGATTCAGCGCTTTATTTACTGGGTGCGTCCACGCGAGTTTTTTCTTTTTTTGTGACTTTACAGCAGCGCAGTCGTTACTTATAAAGGGAAATTATTTTTTCCCGTCTAGATTAGCCTCATAGCTCTTTGCGGGGCATACAATACTGTAAAGCTTTTGTCTTTAGTTAGTGAATAAACTGTTGCTGTACGTTGTTGTTGTCGCAGAATTAAGAGAGCGAGCTGGTTTGTGTCGTTACCGACGACGGTTTATAACTGTGTCTGTTTATTTTACGTAAACAGCTTATGTACTGAATGAAATCACGACGATCTCTTGTAATTTTGACGCAAAGAAAACAATATTTCAAGCTCAGTAGTAGCAGCAATGTTTGTTCCCGGTTGGTAGGAATGCGATTAATTGTGTACTCGTTTAAAAAGATCAGAAAGTTGTTCGATTGTCGCTTGGTATGTACCTCGAAGTTCGTATAAAAACCTGTTGGAAACAGCGCGAATGAAACCTGCATAAAAAGCAAACGCAATTTCAACTTTCATGATATAATCACATCAGTCTTTAAATTCATGTTACACCGAGCTAAACTGACCTAAGACTGGTTTCAGTTTCAAGCAATGTTGTGGTTGCTGTTGTTTCTTTCTTACATGCTATAGCCGAAATAACGCTAAATATGCTTTGGTATACGCATTTATGAACAAAACTAGGAACATGGAACCATGCAAAAACAAGTAGAAATAGCAAGTTTCCGCGAGACATAATTATTTGCGGCTAAGTATCCATCCAGTTATTAATCCCAAACTGAGACGGCGAATACTATTTGGGGGGTAGATTACAAATTTATATCGTGATTGGTCATGACTTTATTCTAGACTTGGTGGCTCCTAAAAGAGCCGTTTGTATTTATGGTTGTTGCCGTCGCTTAGTGTTGTTTCTTCTCTGTCTTTTTAGGTAGTAATACTGCCTGAATGTTGGGAAGAACACCGCCTTGAGCGATGGTGACACCGGCAAGGAGTTTGTTTAATTCTTCGTCATTTCGCACAGCCAGCTGGAGGTGACGAGGAATGATTCTTGACTTCTTGTTGTCGCGTGCTGCGTTTCCTGCTAACTCGAGGATCTCAGCACTCAGATACTCAAGTACGGCAGCCAAGTACACGGGAGCACCGGCTCCGACGCGTTCAGCGTAGTTGCCTTTACGAAGAAGGCGATGGATGCGACCAACAGGAAATTGTAGTCCTGCCCTGGAAGAACGAGTCTTTGACTTGGTGCCCTGGGCTTTACCTTTTCCTCGTCCGGTCATTTTGTCGACTAACTCGTATATTAAGTTTCAGTTTAAGTTTCAGGAGACTGTTTTCCAAGACATAACTTCGGCCGCCATAATTTATCACGCGCGGACTGCGTTTCGTGGATCAGATTGCACCAATCAAAAGTCTAACATTGGCTCATAAAAAGAAATTCTAGCCTTGCAATTGTTCTCTTTGTGTCGATTGGCGGCACGCTCCATTGTTTACACCGAGAAAAACAAAACACCAATCACCGACGAGAACTTGCGATCCGCATATTAATTGATCCTATTGAATTTGGCAACATAAATAGAAACTGTGATATCCCGAATTAGCAAACTCGATTTCGAAAAGGCAGAGATATCTTTCTTTACCATGGCACCTAAACCGATTGCAGCTAAAAAAGGAGAGAAGAAGAGCGGCGGTAAGGCAAAATCCACGTCGGGCGACAGTACGAAAAAACGGCGATCGAAACGGAAGGAGAGTTATGCGATCTACATCTACAAAGTGTTAAAGCAGGTACATCCTGACACCGGAATCTCCAGCAAAGCAATGGGTATCATGAACTCTTTCGTGAACGATATCTTCGAGCGCATTGCTACAGAATCCTCCCGTCTAGCCCACTACAACAAGAAGTCCACTATCAGCTCCCGCGAGATTCAGACAGCCATCAGACTGCTCCTTCCAGGAGAACTCGCAAAGCACGCAGTCAGTGAGGGTACCAAGGCCGTCACGAAGTACACTAGTAGCAAGTGAAAACCATTCTTCAATACCAGATCTAAACAACGGCTCTTTTAGGAGCCACCAAATGTCAAAAAAAGCAATGATCAACACTCAACACGGTTTCTTAGAGTTTTCAATCGTCATTATAAACCCCGACACTCGCTCGCTCGCACACTTGCTCCCATTAAAACGAACAAATCATTCCTCTATTTCCCCGTTCAACTTTACTTTTTACATAAAAAAAAAAAACAACAACAACAACAACAAAAAACAGATAAAGGTTTTAAAAGATGATTTTTATGTAAGCAAGGAGAAAAGAAGAAAAAAAAAAGAAACAAATAAACGATTGCTGGGTGACAACACGCACCGAGCCAAACAGTTTCCGCAGGATCTCCTTCCCAGCGCGATGACCACTACACCACGCCAGAGAATCAACTGACGTAATTCGTAAAACAACGTTACTTAAAAGTGTTACAGGCATGAACAGGTCACTTCGGTACTGCACTTGAGAACAAGAGAACGGTTTACCAGGCTGCAAATATATATTTTCCGGGATGTAAGGGTTTTAATACTTCAAATCAGTTAAGCGGGAGGGATTCTGACTATTCAATATTGATGTTTACGGTAGTTTTCATTACCCGGGTACCTGATAACCAGTTTCTTGACTAAGGTGCATGTACTGACCACTTCGAAGAAAAAGTATTTATCTTATCTGATCTGATCTGATCTGATCTGATCTTATGGAGTGGCTTTTGTTTACTCTTTTAAGGCGTCTCTAAGCCGCGGTTCAAGTAACCTTCTGCTCAACAAAAACGAAATCAGTTTCGGCAAAGGAGAAATAAATACTGTGCTATAGGTGACGGTGACCTAAGGTCAACATACTAGAGGTGATATTGGTGATGACTTTACTTTATTTGGTGGCTCCTAAAGGAGCCGGTAGTTGAATAAGCGGGCGAGTTTTACTTGCCACTGACTTTCTTGTTGACTGTTTTTTTAACCGAGGCTTTGCTTTCTTTCGCTTTCTTAGGCAACGGCTTCTTTGTAGCAGTCTTCTTTGGCACGAGAGGTGTCTTCTTCTTGCTGCTGGAAACTTTCTTACCCGGCGATTTCTTGGTTTTCTCGGCTGGTTTGCGGGCGGTCTTTTCTTTCGCGGCGACCTTCTTTATTTTTGGTTTGTTGGCTGGATCGGCGGTTTTGGTCTTCTTCGCCGGGTCTTTGGTTGCCTTTGCTTTCTGTACTTCTTTGTTGACCTTGAAAGAACCTGAAGCTCCGGACCCTTTGGTGTTGATAAATTGACCACTCTCCACGCCTCTCTTAAGAGCCATTTTAATAAAATGACTTGCTTTGTCTCCCACTTTGAAATGGTTCTTAACGTACTTGTCGACAGCCTGACGCGAGGAACCATTACGATCTTTCAGGGCGTGAAGGGCTTGTATGATCATTTCTGCATACTTAGGGTGTTCGGCCGGCTGTTTAGAAGCTTTCTTCTGGGTGCTTTTGGCAGACATGTCTCGTTATAGTCTCCACAGCGATAGCTAATGTTGGTTACTTGCGCAACTCTTTTCTTAAGTTGTTATAGCGGACCGCAGAGGGATCAGTTACTACTGATCGCGATAGATCTGTAACCTCTAAGACGTTTGCTAAGTTCTTTGAAAATGAGATGGATTGTAAACGTCAACTTAGGAAGACAGGCAGAGAGATTAACTGAACGAATAAGGAGATGTTGGGCGCAATCACTAATTTTTTGGTAAGCTTAGAGATACTAGTACTCTACTGTGTCCTGTGCAGCACTTGTGTTGTGTGTATTATCGCGAAAAACCTGTAACGGCGTAGAGTATGAGAATTATGTCTGTCTCATTTCACTAGTAGCTAAAAAAGAAACAAGTAGAGACAAGGTAAGAAGTAGTTTATTGGCCATTAACTTTTATTGTCAGGTGGTGGCTCCTAAAGGAGCCGTTTGTAATGTGAGATTGTCAGAACCGAGCTGAGCTGTTATGCACGTTCGCCCCGGATCCTACGAGCCAACTGGATATCTTTAGGCATGATGGTGACACGTTTAGCGTGAATGGCGCAAAGGTTGGTGTCCTCGAAAAGACCGACCAGGTAGGCTTCGCTAGCCTCTTGAAGAGCCAGCACGGCTGAGCTTTGAAAGCGCAAGTCGGTCTTGAAATCCTGAGCGATTTCTCGAACAAGACGCTGAAACGGTAACTTGCGAATCAGCAACTCGGTGGACTTCTGATAACGACGGATCTCTCTGAGGGCCACTGTTCCTGGCCTGTAACGGTGCGGTTTTTTCACGCCACCAGTAGCAGGAGCGCTCTTTCGAGCTGCCTTAGTAGCCAGCTGTTTACGAGGCGCTTTTCCTCCGGTGGACTTTCTCGCTGTTTGCTTGGTTCGGGCCATGACTGTGAAACTGATGTTCAGAAGATTAAAGGCTCTATGTGAAAGCTTGGCAATTTTTATGGCCGCGATTTATCAGGAGGCTGTCGCAAGCCGATTGGATATTTAAGAATTTATGTATTTCTGATTGGTTCGGCTTCGGAGACACCCTGCTTTGATTTGCATGCCTTACAATAGACAGTGGGGCGAAAGAAAATTATAATATTCTTTTGTTGTCCTTTTACTAAGAACAAATCTATGTAAACACAAGAAATAATGTTTCCCGAGAGGTCAGATTGAAGGGTATAGATTGAAAAGTAATTTCTGTTCTGCAGTGATTTAACATAGTACGAGACCTGTCCCTTTTTAAACCTTGACGATAATTCAGACAACCGAGAATGTCCGGTCGCGGCAAAGGAGGTAAAGGCTTGGGCAAAGGTGGTGCTAAGCGTCATCGTAAGATTCTACGCGATAATATCCAAGGAATTACCAAGCCAGCGATCCGTCGTCTCGCTCGCCGTGGGGGTGTAAAGCGAATTTCTGGACTGATCTACGAGGAGACACGCGGTGTTCTGAAAGTTTTCCTTGAGAACGTTATCCGCGATGCCGTGACCTACACCGAGCACGCCAAGCGTAAGACCGTTACAGCCATGGACGTAGTATACGCTCTGAAACGACAAGGACGTACTCTGTACGGTTTTGGGGGTTAGAATACACTGTGATCCCTGATCAACACTTAAACCAACGGCTCTTTTAGGAGCCAACAAATGTATGAAAAGCTCTGACCAAATACGTGATAAGAGAATTTGTTTTCATTACGATCATTGCCGAAGGTTTATACACATATGAACAAGACAACATACACCTGAAATCGATTCAGCGCTTTATTTACTGGGTGCGTCCACGCGAGTTTTTTCTTTTTTTGTGACTTTACAGCAGCGCAGTCGTTACTTATAAAGGGAAATTATTTTTTCCCGTCTAGATTAGCCTCATAGCTCTTTGCGGGGCATACAATACTGTAAAGCTTTTGTCTTTTCTTTAGTTAGTGAATAAACTGTTGCTGTACGTTGTTGTTGTCGCAGAATTAAGAGAGCAAGCTGGTTTGTGTCGTTACCGACGACGGTTTATAACTGTGTCTGTTTATTTTACGTAAACAGCTTATGTACTGAATGAAATCACGACGATCTCTTGTAATTTTGACGCAAAGAAAACAATATTTCAAGCTCAGTAGTAGCAGCAATGTTTGTTCCCGGTTGCTAGGAATGCGATGAATTGTGTACTCGTTTAAAAAGATCAGAAAGTTGTTCGATTGTCGCTTGGTATGTACCTCGAAGTTCGTATAAAAACCTGTTGGAAACAGCGCGAATGAAACCTGCATAAAAAGCAAACGCAATTTCAACTTTCATGATATAATCACATCAGTCTTTAAATTCATGTTACACCGAGCTAAACTGACCTAAGACTGGTTTCAGTTTCAAGCAATGTTGTGGTTGCTGTTGTTTCTTTCTTACATGCTATAGCCGAAATAACGCTAAATATGCTTTGGTATACGCATTTATGAACAAAACTAGGAACATGGAACCATGCAAAAACAAGTAGAAATAGCAAGTTTCCGCGAGACATAATTATTTGCGGCTAAGTATCCATCCAGTTATTAATCCCAAACTGAGACGGCGAATACTATTTGGGGGGTAGATTACAAATTTATATCGTGATTGGTCATGACTTTATTCTAGACTTGGTGGCTCCTAAAAGAGCCGTTTGTATTTATGGTTGTTGCCGTCGCTTAGTGTTGTTTCTTCTCTGTCTTTTTAGGTAGTAATACTGCCTGAATGTTGGGAAGAACACCGCCTTGAGCGATGGTGACACCGGCAAGGAGTTTGTTTAATTCTTCGTCATTTCGCACAGCCAACTGGAGGTGACGAGGAATGATTCTTGACTTCTTGTTGTCGCGTGCTGCGTTTCCTGCTAACTCGAGGATCTCAGCACTCAGATACTCAAGTACGGCAGCCAAGTACACGGGAGCACCGGCTCCGACGCGTTCAGCGTAGTTGCCTTTACGAAGAAGGCGATGGATGCGACCAACAGGAAATTGTAGTCCTGCCCTGGAAGAACGAGTCTTTGACTTGGTGCCCTGGGCTTTACCTTTTCCTCGTCCGGTCATTTTGTCGACTAACTCGTATATTAAGTTTCAGTTTAAGTTTCAGGAGACTGTTTTCCAAGACATAACTTCGGCCGCCATAATTTATCACGCGCGGACTGCGTTTCGTGGATCAGATTGCACCAATCAAAAGTCTAACATTGGCTCATAAAAAGAAATTCTAGCCTTGCAATTGTTCTCTTTGTGTCGATTGGCGGCACGCTCCATTGTTTACACCGAGAAAAACAAAACACCAATCACCGACGAGAACTTGCGATCCGCATATTAATTGATCCTATTGAATTTGGCAACATAAATAGAAACTGTGATATCCCGAATTAGCAAACTCGATTTCGAAAAGGCAGAGATATCTTTCTTTACCATGGCACCTAAACCGATTGCAGCTAAAAAAGGAGAGAAGAAGAGCGGCGGTAAGGCAAAATCCACGTCGGGCGACAGTACGAAAAAACGGCGATCGAAACGGAAGGAGAGTTATGCGATCTACATCTACAAAGTGTTAAAGCAGGTACATCCTGACACCGGAATCTCCAGCAAAGCAATGGGTATCATGAACTCTTTCGTGAACGATATCTTCGAGCGCATTGCTACAGAATCCTCCCGTCTAGCCCACTACAACAAGAAGTCCACTATCAGCTCCCGCGAGATTCAGACAGCCATCAGACTGCTCCTTCCAGGAGAACTCGCAAAGCACGCAGTCAGTGAGGGTACCAAGGCCGTCACGAAGTACACTAGTAGCAAGTGAAAACCATTCTTCAATACCAGATCTAAACAACGGCTCTTTTAGGAGCCACCAAATGTCAAAAAAAGCAATGATCAACACTCAACACGGTTTCTTAGAGTTTTCAATCGTCATTATAAACCCCGACACTCGCTCGCTCGCACACTTGCTCCCATTAAAACGAACAAATCATTCCTCTATTTCCCCGTTCAACTTTACTTTTTACATAAAAAAAAAAACAACAACAACAACAACAACAAAAAACAGATAAAGGTTTTAAAAGATGATTTTTATGTAAGCAAGGAGAAAAGAAGAAAAAAAAAAGAAACAAATAAACGATTGCTGGGTGACAACACGCACCGAGCCAAACAGTTTCCGCAGGATCTCCTTCCCAGCGCGATGACCACTACACCACGCCAGAGAATCAACTGACGTAATTCGTAAAACAACGTTACTTAAAAGTGTTACAGGCATGAACAGGTCACTTCGGTACTGCACTTGAGAACAAGAGAACGGTTTACCAGGCTGCAAATATATATTTTCCGGGATGTAAGGGTTTTAATACTTCAAATCAGTTAAGCGGGAGGGATTCTGACTATTCAATATTGATGTTTACGGTAGTTTTCATTACCCGGATACCTGATAACCAGTTTCTTGACTAAGGTGCATGTACTGACCACTTCGAATAAAAAGTATTTATCTTATCTGATCTGATCTGATCTGATCTGATCTTATGGAGTGGCTTTTGTTTACTCTTTTAAGGCGTCTCTAAGCCGCGGTTCAAGTAACCTTCTGCTCAACAAAAACGAAATCAGTTTCGGCAAAGGAGAAATAAATACTGTGCTATAGGTGACGGTGACCTAAGGTCAACATACTAGAGGTGATATTGGTGATGACTTTACTTTATTTGGTGGCTCCTAAAGGAGCCGGTAGTTGAATAAGCGGGCGAGTTTT
>CAXIVM010000268.1:0-16960 GCA_964035705.1 Porites rus | reverse complement strand
CCAAAAGTCAAGCGAAAACACCCATCGGAGCACACACATCACGCAGCCCTGCCAAGCAGTTTCGCGATTGCAGCTCCTCCAAACAACATCCGCTCACAGTCGCACTTCCAAAGTCCTGCGCCTGCCACGAAAGTGACAATATCATCTCATGTGAGCTTCAAGAAAATTTGCACCACACCACACGTTTGGAATGATTTCGACCCGTTCTGAGCACACTCCCATCCACCAAAATCGCCATTTCAGCTGAGACTTGTCACAAAACCGAGCCTTCGATGCCACACCCTGCAACGCAAATCCCAATGGCACGGCCACATCCAACACCCCCAAAACACCACTCTCCAAACGCTAATCCCAATGGAACTGTGCAGCAATCTGCGGATCTCACAAAACGCTGCGCCTGTGCAGCGTAAACGCATCACATTTCTTGGCGACATGTCATTGTCATGCAAATCACAGTGGAATAGCGGTGCAAACTGACACGTGACACCCTCCATGCAAAGTCACTTGCAAAAGCTTCCCCAATGGTAGCGAATTTGAGACGCGACGACGACGACAAACGACGACAGACGACGAGACACGACGACAGACGACGACACGATGCAAACACAGCTCCAACCCCAGACCCCCAACTATAAACGGGAACCGCATTCGGGAAAAAACTATCACCAAACAAATCTGGATTCCTGTGAGAATTCCTGTGAGAATTCCTGTGAGAAAGCTGTCAGTTTTCAAGAAACCTAGAGAAAACTATATCAGCTAATGAATCATAATCATTGGCCTCAGGAGCTAAGGAAGGGAAGTTACATGAGCAATTTTTTCCAGTGGAAAGACTGTTCACAATTGAGAACCCAAAAAAAAATTATCACCCCCCTTGGGTCAGGGTCAGTTTCTTTTCGATTGCTTAGGGCCTTAAAATGGTGGGAAATATTGGGGGGTAATGATGCTAAACATGTGTAAAGTGCGAGCTTCAACGAATCTCCTAATCAAATGGCTCCCCTTGTTGAAGCGTACCTGGATTGAAAATCTGGCACCGGATCTCACCGCAATGTCACATTGCCTGTGCTTTTGTTTGAAACGTCTTGGGTGTGGCATTTTCTGTTTCACTTTACTCTGCAGCCTATATCTATATCCAAAATATATCAATATGTACTGTATATCTATATATTCTATAAATAAATATATATGTATATACATGCACACATATACACAAAAAAACTGAAACATCGAGACCTAAACACGGCCAATCCCCATATTCCCTGAAAGTGTCTACATGTGTCTACATTGGCTCACATTGGCACTTGAAAATGATGAATTCCTATGACTCTCTTTTTATCTCTTTTCTCTCCCTTTTTGTCTCTAGCTCACAGCTCCAATGATTGGCGGGGACTTCGTGTCCACTTGCGCAAGAAACACCTCAGCCTCAAAGTCATTGGGAGCATCAGCTTCAGACTTTGGGCACAATGCATTCAGCTGAAAGAATGCACACTTTGCATATTCTTTCCTTGGCATTCCAAAGGGTCGGGCCGTTTTCCCGTGGCTATATAAACCACCATCGACTCCAAACAGGCAGGAGCTGGCATACGCACCCGCAAGGAGCACAAGAAAGGAGACAAGAAGACAAGCACAGAGAGAGAGGAAAATCATCGTGACAGCCACCAAGTTCCGGGGAGACAAGCAGGGAGACAAGAAGGAAAACAAGACAGGAGACAAGCAGGGAGAGAAGAAGGGAGCAGCAGGGAGCAAGTTGTGGGGGGACAAGCAAGTTGGCAGCTGATTCAGGAGCAAAAGCACAAAGAAGATCCGCTGTTGGAGCAAAGAAATCAAGGGATGTGGTTTCTCAGGGCCTCTGCAAAGCGCCCCAAGAAACATGTTCAACAGTTGGAACTGTTGACCTGTCTGCAGATGCATGAATTCTTGGAAGTGTTTTGGCGTTTTGGCGGCAACACTGAATAGTTGCATGATTTCACAGTCTACAATTCGAAAATTCTGCGACGCTTGAGCATGTTTATGCCTACGGGTGTAAAACCGAACGTGTGACTACTGCGATTTTTGAAGTGATGCTACGTGAACCCTGAGCATCGAATCTTGCTCCTAATCAATAAACTTTTTAAATGCTGATTGGTTTACAAAAAATCAATATTTTTGAATTGATTTTTTTGATTTCCATATCAATATTTTTGGAAGCATTTCCCACCATCAAAATCAATATGCAAATCAAAAAAGAAATCAAAGGGAAATCAATAAAATCAATATACCCTGAAAGCTAGCAGGCGCCTTGGTCAACTGGCTTGGGGCCCCTGGCAACGCCAACTTCAATTTGCCACGGAGCAGTTCCTGGATGCCGTCCTGCGCCTCCTTTGTGATTGAGACACGCATGGCTTTGACATCTTCAGAGATCTGGACTGTTGGCACTTCAGCAACACACGATCCGTAATCTCTTCACGTGAGCTGCAGGTACAGGTGTCGACATCGCTTTTGACACTCGGAGATTCCTGGTGCCGTCCTTGGCGGCCTTGCACAAGGCTCCACGAAACACGGATAAAACGACTCCAAGCTTGAGATCATCAATCTTTTGGCCAATCATCTCCAATCATCTCCAAGTGGCTCCCAGCTGACTTCTCAGATCTGAAACACTTCTGGCCCACCAGTACATGTCAATCACGCCATCATGGGAGCGGACGCGACTCTCGACGCTCCACGACATGTCCCCGTCGTGGAGCAAAAAAAAAGTGAGCTGTTTGGAACACATTATTTCATTCTGTTTTGCACCTTGTCCGCCTATGTAGAGCAAAGTTGGCTCAAATTGTAAAAAATGCTGATGTCCACGGATCCTCCTGCACTTGTGAGTCATGCTGGACCTCTCATTCCTGATCTTGCCACACCACATGTTCCGGCCTACAAAGCCAAATAGCTTCAAATCGACCGCGCGGTTTGGTATGTCAATACTCCAGTCCCATGGCTTTTCCAGACCTTCAAGTTGTGCCCCCTACAACTTGCCTCGGGCAACAAAGTCAAAAACACGTAAAACACTTATGACGTATGATTTATGACATCTTATGACACATGCGACAAGTCGCAAAGACAAGTCGCTAAGCATATTGCTCACCCTCCGTTCAACAAACATGGACCTGGAACATGGGCCCCTGAAGCAACCTTTTCCGCCTAAACTCTAAAACACAAATGGGTTTTAAAATCATACAAAGATATACATTCCAGCCACCCCCCCCCCAAAAAAAAGAAACCCAAAATGTAATTACATTATGTCTCCCCGTGGCTTGAATTACATAATTAAGGGGGGGTGATAACAAATCTATTGTTGAGGATCAGGTGCCTTCCTGGTCTACTACCTGAAATTTGTTTAGGAGCAATGTTTTATAAAGGGTTCAATTAGGAATTGGTGTTTTAGTCCAGCTGTCAGTTTTGAAGAAACCCTAGAGAAAGCTATATCAGCTAATGAATCATAATCATTGGCCTCAGGAGCTAAGGAAGGAAGATTCCATGAGCATTTTTTTCCAGTGGAAAAAAACTTTTCACATTGAGAACCCCAAAAACAAATCTATTATTGAGGATCAGGTGCCTTCCTGGTCTATTACCTTGAAAATTTGTTTAGGAGCAATGTTTTATAAAGGGTTTAATTAGGAATTTGTGGTTTTGGTCAGCTGTCAGTTTGAAGAAACCTAGAGAAAGCTATATCAACTAATGAATCATAATCATGTGCCTCAGAAGGAATTCAAACCCTTATTAATTTGGGTGTCCAATTTAAAAATTTAGGGTCCAAAAAAAAAATTGGCAGTATTCAGGAACCATTTTTCAAACATGGGGGTCTGAATAAGTTTAGAAAAAATTAGCATTATAGAGGACCTACAGTCGGCAAGAATTCCACAACAAAAGAAATGGTGCATAGATGTGCATAGGCATCGTCTTTGCCAATTTCAAAAACACACGATGTATTACCACTGTTACAAGGTGTACAAGTTGTATCATGGAACCAAGAGTGGTAAGCACATGGTGTAACACCATGTGTATGGCCACTCCCTTTGTTCCATGATCGACCCGCTGCGCTCCACCAATCCACCCGACCTGACCCTCGTCCTCACCAGTGCGTAGCGATCACGCGCAGCCATGCGCAAAATCGTGCCAATAAACTCATCGTTCAGCCGTGGCCTTGCCTCGGTGGACTGACGTGCACGGCGCAGTCTAGGACTCTTCACTGCCGACGAACGGACGTGACTGTCTACCCTATGCGCTCCAGTCGTACCTTCCCAGAAGGTGTGACAGGGGTGGGTTCAGAGGGTCCAGATACCTTCTGAGGAGGTACTTGGAGCCCTAGGGTACTGGACTGGCTTCTTTTGGCCATGAAAGCAGGCGGAAAAAGAGGAACACATCCATCCATCACTTCCGGATGGATGAAGTCTTGGAGGGTTCTGACATGTTATGACAGCTCTGGGTCAAAAAGCATATAGATCTTCGAAAATCCATGGCAGCTTGACATGCAAACTGCTCTCCATGCAACGAACATGATCCGGAAAAACAGCCAAAGTGCATAAACTCCTGGAAAAAAACATGTTCCTTGAGTAAACACCTGCAGTCATGTGGTTCATTTTGAGTCAAGCAGGGGTGCCACATGTTCACCCATTTCATTTCCACATTTTTAGTGGAGAGTAGATGGCGCAATCCTCAAGTTTGGTGGTTTATCTCTATCGGCCCCAATCTAAGAGACAACATTGGGTCCTGTGCCATCTACTGTAAAAGCACTCCCATCTATGGCGATGACTCCGTAGACAACCCTTTCGTTGAAGACATGCTACATTGGAACCATGAGCTATTCACCCAGGAGCGCCCCGCTTCGCACACTTCGCGGCCGCTTCCACGCCGGACGACGCGCGAGCAGCAAGGGTTGACCAGCATGATTGGGAATTCGGGTGCCTTCGTTGAATCTTTCAACTAGTTTCAACAAATCATTCCTTTTCCCACACACTCCATGTATGCCGTATATGCCTACATTGACCCCCAAACCACCCCAATGTAGGCATATATGGTAGTCCCATGGAGTGTCTGGGTTTGATATCCTTTTGATAGTTGGGTCGTGGGCCCTAGAACGGAAAGCCACAAGCAACTTCCCACATGAATTGCTGCCATCTTCCCAGCTGAGTGGAAGACTCATGGCTCTCCCTCTGGTTCGTCCCACCGCCAAGCTGCGACTGAATTCCAAAAGCCTCTGGACTGCCTCAAGAGCAAGCAGTTGAGCCAACCAAAACCAACGATTTGCACTACTAGCAAGTGGTGAGGGAGAACTCCCCTAAGGTGCTCAAGTCATGGTTCCCTGGTGAAAGCAGAAGAGCTGGATAACCCAATGCCCAGACTCTCAAGCCGTCACTCCAGCCCTGGACTACATCAGGACTGCATGTGTTTGGAAATTCCTTGGTGGTCGGTTCGTTGTGTTCCCCATTATATACTAGCCGCTTCACAACATGGTAGGTCCAAAGGGTTCTTCCTGGATACTAAACGGGTTTGTGCATGAGGACTCAAATGCCCCAAATGGGATGCAATCTGGTCATGAACAAAGAAGGTTGGTTGGAGAATTCTATATTGACAGTCCCATAAGTATAAACTGAACAGCACAAACCTGAACTCAACTCACACTCAGAACGCATCTTCTGTTGACTCAGGCAGTGATTTGAGGAACCGGGGTCAGGGAACTCCACAAAACTGGGTGTGGGAGTTCAACTGGGCGATCTGGGAGATTGAGTTTTTTTGGAGAAAAACACTTGTGAACTACTCTTCTGAGCAAGGCAGGATTGCTCTGCCAGACATTTCCTGCGTGATGCCCCTGACTAAACTCAAGACGAATGAGTTCTTTTGCTCCAGAATAAAAAAGTATACATGTGTCGGAATGAGTTGTTTGGAATTCAATGTGCTTATCGGCCAGGCCTCTTCTTGGATCTTCATGGAATGTACCCAGCAAAACATGTCAGCTGTCAAGCACAGTGTGACCACCTAGCACCGTACCGCATCTGGACCACGCCGATGTCTGAGTGCCTCTGGAAGTTGGAAGGATCGACGATGCGATCCAGGAGCTGAAGCCTTGGGAAGCTCGGGAACGTTCCGTGACCATACCCTATGCCCTGGGGATCCAGTCGTACCTTCTCAGAAGCTGATTGGAGACACTGTTATGTAGGTTTGGAGGGTCCAAATGGTACTTGGATCCCTATAGGGATGACTCCAATTGCCTCCGTTTGGAAGATATATACCTCCGGGCTTGGGTGCCAACGGGTCCAACGAGCCGAACCTGAGGAGTTCGGGGGGCCGTTCGGAGCGCCGCAGACAGGGTCACTGGTTGTGGAACGAACGTGTCGCCGGTGTTGGGGGGTTGGATGATGTTGGATGGGGTAGAATGGTAGAATGAACATGGAATCCAGCTGATTCCAAAATCAAGAGCACCTCTTGCAACCTGGTGTTGCCCAAGAACTTGAGCTGAGAAGTTTAGAAGGTCTGTACTAAGGTCTGTAACCTCTTATCATGGCTCACAGTCATAGCTGGGCAAACTACTGCCACAAAGGCAAATGACTCGTTGGCTTTTAAGAAGAACCTCCCAGAAGGCGGAGTTCGGGAGGTTCTTATTTCGAGCGTCTTCCCTTTGTACTTCAAAGTCCAAGAAGTACTCTGGGGAAGGCTTCCATGAAGGGATGCCAGCCTTCCATGAATCAACTGCAATGAAGTTCTTTGTATTCAGAGTACTTCCCCAGAAGGCCCGAAATCCGAGTGTCTGCAGCTTGACGACCCACCGCCGACGACGGTTCAGCACAAAAAAGCGTTTGTGACATCCAGAACACTCCTCAAACCACACTGTTCAGTTGTGTTTTTTGCTCTGTTTCTTTTCTGTGCCCCACTCTATCAAGAAGTTCCGGGGGGGGGGTAGATATACCAGATCAGTGGTGCCACTGATCTGGCGCGTTCGCCTCATTCCACCGTTTCGTTGGTGCCTTTGAACTGGCCCCCCTTCTGGGAGACCCCCAAACCTCTGCGAAGCTCCCCCATTCTCCAACGCCCAGCGGCGCGACACGACGCACCGTGAGGTCTGGCTCCTACGAGAACGAGTTCAAGACAGGAGAGGCGGAAAAAAAAGGTGGAAAAGCCGGGAAGAAGGATGGAACCAAAGGGATGTCCCTTAAAAAAGGTCAGGTTCGGTTCAACGGTTGATGTTGGATGATGGTTGTGGGTTCGATGTTGTGACCGACACTCAACATGAGAGCCCTTTCAATCTCGTATTCATTTGTCAGGTAATGCTTCGCAAACTGCGCTCGACCTTCAATTTTTTGGAAGCCCCCAAAAGCACTAAACAGGAATTGCGCGGTGAGAGAGATACACCGCCAATATTTAGCACAATCATAAGTGTACAGAGTAGTACAGTATAATAACAGCTATTACATGTTAATACTGACTATTATTAACATGTGTTTGCTTTATTTCTTATTGCCTATTGCTACTATCTATCATTATCAGTATTCTTATACATAGATCCTCAAACCGCACAGAGTCACTGCGGAAAAGAAAGTTCAACAATAACAAAGTATATGTGGTCAGTTTTTCCATGTTATATGAATAATACCTAGCCTATCCGGCTAACTGGGTTGCACGCAAACGGCGTGCTCAACCACGACCCGTTACTTGGGCTCCGGAATGAAGGGGGAAACAAGAATTGGGCATGGTTCACACCTCAAATGGCTATCCAAAAGACACTGCAAAAAAGAAGGGTCACCACCTTTGTGATGCTCGTTTCTCAGGCGGGTTTGTTGTTTTTTTCATGATAGGAAGTGGTGCTTGAGAGGTGGAGCCATGAGAAGAGCTTCGCTCGGCACGCCAATTACGCATCTTTGTGAGTTACCCCGAACTCATCTTGCAGCAAAAACGTGTATATTTAAAAGAGGAACCACAGGCAGGGTACTCCCAAGAACTGCAGGAAAAGCTTTGAAGATCTTTGAGGATTGACAGCTTGAGGTCGTACTGGCTTAGACTACAACGAAACCAAGCATCTCAAGTAGCTTTGGTCAAATGAGCGCATCATCTCTTTTGGAACAATGCAGTGAACTTCGGGTGCTTGAAATCAACTGACAGGTTTCTGCCATCCTCAGTCAATGCAGGCAAACCACATGATGTTTGCAATTCACCATTCATTCCACTTCGACCGAGCGGCACGGTCCCCGAATGCGGCTCGAACCCGATCGAATCCGTACCAGCCGAAAAGCGATGCGGTGGGAGGTTGGCGAAGGCAGGCACAAAGCCTGGTAGGTTAACATCTATTCTATCCCCATCTATTTCAGCAAGGCAAGAGCTCCCTTTCTGAAAAGAGATGCAGCTGAAAAAACGCATCTAGGTGACCCTCCAGGGGGTTGCTGCAAAGCCTCAGGAACTTTGATACATGCAACAGGGCTGAAATTGGAGACCGGTTACCAGGTCTGGTCCCACCAAAACTGCCAGGAAATTCCAGTGGTACACCAAAATCTCTGGGTGACATGACAGCCCACCCTCAGAAATGGTAGCAGAATCCCACCACCAATGGCTGCCGGCTTTGGGCGGTGCGGGTGGAGCGCGATCTCCGCGCAGAGTCCTCGATGGAGGTTAAGACCTTGTCGTGGAGATCTTTCAAAGAGGTCTTCTCCTGCTGCGGTCGCTGGAAGCAGAAGTGACTGATTTGGTGATAACGCAGAGTTCCGACCTATCAAATTGAACAAACATGTAGAAACTTAGCAGAGAAACGTTGCCTTGCGGTAGTTCATTGAGCATATTGAGCATGGTTTCACCCAGGCATCTCTTTAATTCCCTGCCAGTTGTTTATCCCGAAAGCCTCACGCTCTTCTTAGAAGATGTCTAGAGATGTCTAGAGCAGCGGAACTTGGAAGACCAGTGTCTTTGGTGTTGGGAGTTCCATGGCAAGGACCCTCAACCCCTAAGGGTCTTTCGGACCCTCCGAATCGGATGTCCGTTCACTGGCCCCCCCAGGCAACAACCATTCTCTGCATGTACTTTCACCATCCAATCGAAGGAGGTACCTGGATCCGATGGGAAACACACCACTTCATGCACAAATGACCAGCTGATGGCCATGAAGTGAGATCCGATCCAACTAACTCATGAGGATCCAGGAGCTGTAATCCGTAGTACCCGAACGCGAACCTGGACCCCGGGTTATGGTGGGTAGACGCGACCCTGGATCCTCATGTGGAGGGGTCTCGGGTCTCAAATCCTTTACTGTTAGTTTTGAGGGACCAAGGGCTGTGAACGCAGCGTCTGAGTAGGAAACGCTACTACTGTAGTTGTCACCAGCACAAACTTGATTGCTCTGAAGATTGGACTTGTCAGCAAGTCTAGCAAGTCTCGTATCCCAACGTTACAATGTTGGGTTCCACCCTGTTCCACTCAAAAAATCCAAACAACCTTGAGGACCTCAACCAAATCCTTGGGGATTGTTTGGAAACCTCAATAGACTGTGTCACTCCGCCTGCCAAATGGCCTAGTAGGGCCTACTGGGCCAAGAGACTGTAGTTTCCATGACCACATGCCCGGTTAGCTGAGCTGGCGCTAGCTTTCACTCAACCCCAACTGTCGGGTCGAATGAATGATCACAAGGCATGTTACTTTCATGAAGTTCAGGGGAAGTTTGTCAGGTTTCTCAAGATTCAACTGAAGTGAAACTATGAGACTAACTTTGGGATTCCAACCAGTCCCCACATCTCCACGGAATTTACACGATCAACATCACCATTTGGATATGTTTGAGCCATCTGCTGAAAGGACTGAGACGGCAAAATCCATCAGGTCAGCATCAAACACATCAGGTGCACTCTTGATTAAAGAAAAACACTGCGCCCTTATGGATTGAAAAAACCTACTCAAAAGAGGAGGGTATATTTAAGTCCTGACTATGAGTTTACAATAATTACACATTTAAATTTGGCGACCATCTCCCACTTCCATGATTCTCGCGGGGAAGGCAAAAAGCACACTGACAACAAATCAAGACGCAAGAACCCTGTGGCAAAAGCAAACCAATTCCGGCTCCCAAAGCCACAGGGTTTCGTTTGCCCACCTTGAACTTCTCCACGACTTCTTTGTACAGGTCCAAAGCTAGAAACCTGCTCGTGTCCATGGGTGAAGTATTGGAGGACAACGGTGCTGTTGAAAAGAAGACCGGATGGGACTGTCAAAAGGGTGGCAAGCATGAAGATACAGGTTTCTATTTGGGACCATTCTGGCTTTCAAGCTTGGAACAAGGTGAACTGTTCGGCGATGCTCAAGGTTCCTTCTGAGATTCTGAGATTCTACAGTTCCTTTCTGGTGGATGGTGTCAATCCCAAACCAGCCATGGCCGGTGAACATGTTCACTTCTTCATACTCTTTCACCATGTCCCCCCCACGGAGCACGGAACAGTGCGACAGATCCCATGGCAACTCAACGAGGTCTCTCTACGCGCGTCCCGCTGTCGACCGTGGACCCGACGTCAGTCGCACCGGTCCGGCCGACGGTGTCGCGCCTCAAATTGCGGTCGGAGGAGTTCAAGAAGGTCTGGCGACGAGTTCGGCCGCGGAGCTGAGCGCTGAGGTCGGAATCGGTTCTGAACGAGCTGGTGAAAACCACGAGCGAGTGTTCGCGGGGGTCTGGGGGCAGGGCGTGTTTCGGTTCGAAGGAGGAGGCGAGGTCGGGGAGGAACGTGGAAGTCACGCACGGCGAGGGTCTGCGCATCTCGAAGAACACAACAAAAACTGATGGGCAGGTTGCAAGTCACCATTTGCGTCACAAGTGGAAAGTGAGTATGCCAGCGTGCCCCAAAGTGATGCCTATTTACATGTGGACCCTCCTGGCTGCGGAGTCGGCATGGTCGGTATGGCCCCAAAGAAATGACCCTTTTCCACCAAACAAATGGAAGGCCTCCTGTTGGAAGGTCTCCTGTTTTCCACCCTTGTCTCCACACTTCCATTCTTGGAAGGTCTCCTGTTCACACCGTATAGATCTTTGCCTTTGGTCGAAATACTCACCCCTTACCTGATCTTACGCGCTGGGTACACCACCACAGTGAATCGTGTTTCACTAGACTTGTCCAAGCAGCATTTAAGAACAAAGACCTTTTACAAGGTGGGGTAGTTGTTGGGGATACCTGGTTGAACTTGAATGTATTCTCATCTCTTCTCTTGACCTCTTCACCCAGGTCTTCACCCAGATCTATACATGTATACCTTCTATACATTTCTATACTATACTTGGTCTTCCACACGTCGTTCCGTCCGACGATCCCAAACCTGCCGTGCGCCAAGTGCGTACTGGCTGCAAAGATCGCTACACGGAGGCATCACAAGCACGAGACCTTGCCTGATCCGGATATCCCTCTAATTACTCACCCTAGTTATCTCTAAAATACAAAGAACCACCAAAGTAGGCACACTATAGCAAACTCAACTCTTGATAGAGGATGAAGCAAAGGACTTGAGCAAACAAAGCCCCTAGGAGTTGCCGTTTGCTGTGGAACAATCACCCTGAAAATAACTCAGGGATGAAGGATGAATTCTTTGGTACTTGCTGTTGCTCCTTTGCTCAAGTATGATTTTCGTCGCCTAGAAATGAACTTCCCGCACGTCACAGGCTCCAACAAACACTTCACCGGCCTGCAGCTTTTTGATGGCCAAGGCCACGATCGCGCTGCCTGGCTCATCGCGCGATCGCGCACGAAGCGCAGGTCGCACACAAGGAGCTGGCTGAAGCCATCGCGACTAAAACACGTTGTCCTTTGCTAAGGGTTTTACTGACATGTTTAAATTATAGTCTTCTTCTCCGATCAAAGTGAGTCTTTTCCAAAAGGCAAGCGGCGCTCAGAGTTCAGTGACTCGCTCAGGGCCCAGAGCTGGCTGAGTGTGGCTCAAAGGGGGCTCAGAGGTGGCTGAGTGAGAAATGGTTTAATAGCTACAAGGCTACAATACAATTGCACCACGCATTGCAAAACAATGTCAATATCGCAAGAGTGCTTTACACCCTCGTGAAGCTATGAGCTCATCGGGTTCAAGTTCAAGGTCAGATAATGAACCTGATGCTAGCCTGGTGGAGGACTCGGTCCAACATCACGTTTCACATACCAGATCAAGACAGATCAAAACAGTGTATGTTTCATGGGAACAGGATGGAACAGGATGTTCTTGGCTCCATTGTTCTTGGAGAGTGAGGGTCAATGACCACCAGGATCCTGAGATATTCTGACAGTGTTTGAACATGAAACACCTGAGTTTCAACACTCCAGATGTACAAACTCCATTTACAAAGACTCCAGATGTACTTTTTGTGACACAACTCCATTTACAAAGACTCCGGATGTGACAAACACCAAGCACTTGCGAGTGTACTTCTCAACAAGATTTTGTTGCATTTATACCTGGGGTGGTCGTTGAAATACCTGGGGTTCTGACAACATATGCACATGAAATACCTGTGAGACGTTGTCTCAGTTGAGCCGTTCTCTTAAGGGGGATGGAAAAAGGCCGATGGATGGGCGGCGCAATCATGAATGTATCATAAGACCCACTTCCTATTTGGAAAGAAGCCAGTTAGAACTGGACAAGACTTTATGTCTAAAGTTCATAAGTTTTTCAGAAATCCCTTCCACACCAAAAAGGACTTGTGAGGGTCTAAGTTAAGAGTACGCCTCCGTCGGACAGTCCAGATCTGCAGTACTTCAGAACCTCCCATGCACGGGAAACGGTTGGACCCCAGAACCTTCCCCCCGTATTCTCCGGAATCGGCCCGTCCTGGACCCTGCGGGGGTTTTGGATCACAGAGGTTCTGACTTTGATTTATATTTCGACCCAGTGTGTTTTTGACCCTCCCAATTGCCTTGCAAAGTTCTTCAGGCTACACTCCCGAGTTTCCCCGGAAAGAAGTTTGAACAGCACCCTGAGTCACAGTGGTTTTCAGCGTCCATGTTTGGGGGTCACTTGGACCAAAGGCTTCACTTGAGAGGAGGGAGACACGAAAGGTAGGACAGCGGGAAGATAAGAGAACGCGAGAGGCAGGAACAAAAATGCAATGTTCGACATGGTGATTTATCCCCTCGGAGGCGACCTGTCGTAAATATATGTTCATATGCACTCTAAATGTTCAAACATATGCTCTCGAAATGTTCAAAAAGATTCTAAGGAAAAAAAATTGCCTCATGGCTCAGATCATCGGTGCGCATTGAATCGGAGCATCATAGGATTTGAACTATCCTGAAACCATAAGAGGTTCATGAAGACGTTCCTCAGGAGAGAATTGACGTGCTTCACAAAACAAACTCTAGGTATGTATCCCCTCGGGGAACACCTTTCGCGATTAGAATTTGATATGCACTCTTTCTGAATGTTCAAGCGGGTTTCAACTATCCTGAAATCATGAGAGGCTCACGAAGACGTTCTCCAGGAGAGAATTGGAGAATTGAATTTAGAGGGGGGGGGGTCTGTATTGAAAAATCAATTCCAAGGGGGTCTGTATTGAAAAATCAATTCGATTGGGGGGGTGGGGGGGGTTTGAATTGAATGATCAATTATTAGACCCGGACGTCCCAACACTTGCTTCGCAAGACAAACTCAAGGTATCCCCTAAAGGGCTACCTTTCGTGACCAGCTTGCATCGGGTCCATGACATGCGGAGCTTCGGGTCCAAAGGGTCCTAAGATTCTGACAACTCAGGACTGGTAGCAGGCAAAAATACCGAACAAACATCAATCCTTCATCAGCGTGATTCAAATTCTGGAGCGTGCAGTGTATTCTGCCAGAATACGTGAGATGTTGATGGCCCTCCGGGCAGATGGGTGGGCCGTCTCATTTCCCAGAAGGCTGCATAGCCTCTTCTAGTGGCCCTCCACTAACTGAATTCAATCCCCAGTATCTTAAAAAAGATGGGCTTTCCATTGGGGACCTCTATGATCCACTTCAGTCAGTGCATCAGCACTTAACAGTCAATACCGGCCCATCAATACGAAACTTCTCTGAGTCTACTAACGACATCTTCATGGCAGCTATTCTTCCATGTTCTCCAGTATTTGGGCCATGGGCCATGACTCACCCATTCCAACACCACGTCACTTTCCCACCGACTCTCCGCTCGACGACGCGACGACGCTCGCGCTCGCCTTCGGGCATCGACCGCACCACGCAGCGAATGGCTTCGAACTCGACGCTCTGCGCCTGGACGACCGAACCAATGGGGGAGAGTTCGCGAGAGACGGCGAGAAACGGACACGGGTTCGCATGAATTCATTGTGCAGCACAGTGCAGGTGCTTGGTTGCTCTGCTGAGGGTTTTTCGGATTGTGTGAGGTGAAAACGGTGAAAGCTTTTATTCTGCACATCTGACTATTGTAGACTCGTGGTTTGCTAGTTTCAAACCCTGGTTTGGCACTCACACAGTTCCTCCTAAATCAGTACTATATGCATTTTGCATGCTTTGGTTTTGGCATGTTATTGCTATCTTTGCTCATGGAAAACCTTGCTGTTCTGTTCATGGGACAAGACATGTATTCAAACCAAAATTAAAAGCAGTGCAGAACAACGTGCCACTTCCGCCAAACCAGTCCGACGCACTCACGACGAGTCGTCCCGCCTTCGTGGTGTTCAAAATGTTCGTCAGAGGCCTTGGGCGGCAGTTGGGATCGTGTCGGATCGCGAAACGCGAGACGCGTCGGATCGAGGAGTTGGGAAATTGGGGGAAAGATGGAGGGGCACATGAGAGTTCGCGGCAGTCCGAAACCGCATCAAACGACTTAACTAGTTGGCTCCAAAAGGTTGATAAGAGCAGAGTAGAAAGGAGTATACTGAGTCGTTGGGCTGTTCCATGCCTTGTCCACGGTTTTTCTATAAGTGCATCCCCTAGACATCCCGCTCTTTGTGGAACTGCAGGCAGTTCGATATAGGATACGCAGGTCACGCGCAAGATTTCCTAGTAGGAGGTTGCAAGGCAAACGATTTTACCGAATGCGTAGCGAAGGGTTCTCGTTTAACTTGGGTGAGTCTGAGGGTAGAGCTGTGTTTGCCCGACGTTGTTTTCGAGTTCGCAGCCGTTTGTAACCGTCTGCAACCGTTTGCATCCGTATGATGTCTCTATGGCCCTGCCATTGGGGGAAGCTTTTGCAAGTTACTTTTCATGGATGCGTCACGTGTCAGTTGGCGCCGCTATTGCATTGTGACTTGCATGAAAGTGACATGTCGCGCAAGAAACGTGATGCATTTCGCTGCACAGGCGCAGGGTTTCGTGAAAGTGACACGTTATTGTCGGTATTCCATTGGGATTAGCGTTTGGAGAGTCGTGTTTTTGGGGTTTTGGATGTGGCCGTGCCATTGGGGTTTGCGTTTCAGGGTGTGTGCTCAGAACGGGCCGAAATCATTCCAAACACGTGACGGAGGTGACATTTCGTGGCAGGCGCAGGACTTTGTGCGCGTTAGACGTGTGGACGCGGAAAGATTCGTGGCGGGCGCAGGGAATCGTGAGGCTGTGAGTTGTGGTAGAGGTGAATGTCGCTGTGACATTGGGATTGGTGTGTGAGCGAGCGGGTGCTGTTTGGAGGGGCTGGAATCGCGAAACTGCTTGGCAGGGCTGCGCGGTGCTCCGATGGGTGTTTCCGCATGACTTTGGGAGGAAGTCTCGTACGAAACGCTCGTTTTGGAGACTTGACGTGTGAGTTTTTGAGGAAGTCTCGTACGAAACGGTCGTTTTGGAGACTTGACGCGTGACTTTTGGAGGAAGTCTCGTACGAAACGCTCGTTTTGGAGACTTGACGTGTGACTTTTGGAGGAAGTCTCGTACGAAACGCTCGTTTTGGAGACTTGACGCATGACTCTTGGAGGAAGTCTCGTACGAAACGCTCGTTTTGGAGACTGCCACGTCGGAAAGTGACATACCTGGCAGGACTTTGTCTGCGTTACACTTTCTAGCAAAATGTCTAGCGAAGAGTGTCAAGAGTGTCTAGCAAGAGTGTCTAGCAAAGAGTGTCCAGCAAGAGTGTCTAGCAGAGTGTCAAGCAAAGGTGTCTAGCAAATAGTGCCCAGCAAGAGTGCCAAGCAAGAGTGTCTAGCAAGGAGTGTCTAGCAGAGTGTCAAGCAAGAGTGTCCAGCAAGAGTATCAAGCAAGAGTGTCCAGCAAGAGTGCCAAGCAAGAGTGTCTAGCAAGGAGTGTCCATCAAAGAGTGTCAAGAAAGATTGTCTATCGAAGAGTGTCAAGAGAGAGTGTCAAGCAAGAGTGTCCAGCAACAGTGTCTAGCAGAGTGTCAAGCAAGAGTGTCCAGCAAGAGTGTCAAGCAAGAGTGTCAAGAGAAAGTGTTTAAGAAAGATTGTCTAGCAAAGAGTGTCAAGAAAAGAGTGTCAAGCAAGAGCGTCGTGTCAAGAGTGTCCAGCAAGAGTGTGAAGCAAGAGTGTCCAGCAAGAGTGTCAAGAAAGATTGTCTAGCAAAGAGTGTCAAGAAAGAGTGTTCTAGCAAGAGTGTCCTGTCAAGAGTGTCCAGCAAGAGTGTCTAGCAGAGTGTCAAGCAAAGAGTGTCAAGAAAGCAAAGAGTGTCAAGAAAGAGTGTCACGCAAGAGTGTCCAGCAAGAATGTCTAGCAAAGAGTGTCCAGCAAGAGTGTCCAGCAAACGTGTCAAGCAAGAGTGTCAAGATAGAGTGTCTAGCCAAAGAGTGTCAAGAAAGAGTGTCTAGCAAAGAGTGTCAAGAAAGAGTGTCAAGCAAGAGTGTCTAGCAAAGAGTGTCCAGCAAGAGTGCCCAGCAAACGTGTCAAGCAAGAGTGTCTAGCAAAGAGGGCCCAGCAAAAGTGTCAAGCAAGAGCGTCTAGCAAAGAGGATCAAGATAGAGTGTCTAGCAAAGAGTGTCAAGAAAGAGTGTCAAGCAAGAGTGTCCAGGAAGAATGTCTAGCAAAGAGTGTCCAGCAAGAGTGTCCCGCAAAGAGTGTCAAGAGAG